>CM062809.1:336475678-336555678 GCA_031772625.1 Pinus tabuliformis
ATCCGCATGAAGGAAAGAGTCGGCCAAGTCTTTCAAAGTACCATCAGATTTTCTACTAGAACCCGCTGTAGCTTGTACTGCCGTCACCTTTGGTTCTTCGGCTTCGATCAAATTATAGGTACTTTTCCAAGTGGTCTTGGCAAGTCCTGAACATGTAGTATCAGATATTAATCCTTTCTTTTTATTTTCTGGATCAGCGACGGCTTGTCCTGTGGCTGGTGCAGTGGAAGCGACTGTGGTTTTCTTAGACTTCTTCCCCATTCTGCTTGAATCTATTACTTCGGAAGAATTCTGCACAGTAGTGGAAATAAGCGTAACACAGAGAATTGGTAGCGAAAACCAAATACGAGTGAGATATATTGATCAATGCATGATGAGGGATTAACTTTAAAGTGGCCGCGGATACAATCCATGAGAAGATTTTTTAAGCTTACTATTTCATTAAATGGCCATTAAAACCTGTCAATCCTTTAAATGCTCATCATATCTCTTATCAGCCGCATGATTTGTTTAAGTGTGCCTTGGACGTTTTGGCGGTTGAGCGCAGGTGAATCACTGTTTGAAAGATAAGGCCTTAAATACGAATTAATCGTAATACCTCTGCTTTAACGGCTTTTTGAAGTTTGCGCTTTTGGCCTTATCGCAATCGGGTGTCGGGGAAAACTTAAATCTTCATATTGACACCTTTTGAAATCCCCGATCGCCGATAGCGATATCGCATCGCATCGCATTGGGAGTATGGGCGCTTTAAAAAGCATGCATAGTGTATCGCCGATCGCCGATAGCGATATTGCATCGCATCGGGGCGAACGGGAGTTTATCGCATTGCATTGGATTGAAAGGCACTTTAATTATGGGAACTTATGATTGCCGATGTCCGATAAGCTATTGCATGTTATCGCGTTGGAGCAAACCAACGGGTTTTTAAGTTATGCCTCCTTTGTCATTGCGATATACGATCTTGCAATCGCTTTATCGCAATGATAAAAGATTGATTATTTATATTATAAGACCAAAATTGGTTTGTCAAAAAGGTTTTTTGTAATGTTTTCATTTTGTTTTCGAACCTTTTCGAATAATACAAAGTTGATACCAATCAAAACTAAAAGGGACCCATTTCATATGATAGTTTTGTGAATAAAAATGATATGAAATGGGGGGGTTGTTGTAGAGCACAACAACTTCATGAGTCCTATCCAACACATCCTTGAAAAGTCATCAATGAACAATATGAAATACTCTTCTCCTTGAGGTGACCTCTTCCTAGTTGGACCACATATATCAGTGTGGACAAGTTCAAGTGGCCTGCTGGCTGATCCTTCCTTCTCAGGGAAATTTGTTCTGGTTTGCTTACCAAATTGACATGATTTGCATATTGTATTGTCTAGAATTCTGATGTCAGGAAAATCACGAACTGCTTGATATTTGCATGCTTTCCTTATTTGAGAGAAGCTAAGATGCCCCAGTCTTCTGTGCCATAGCCAGTGTTCATCATTCTTGCTTAAATAGCATTGTTGCTATTCTCCCTTGAGTACATATAAGTTATTAGGAGTTCTTATGCCTCTGATCACTGTCTTTCCTGTATCAAGCTCACGAACAATACAACCATTTGATCGAAATATTACCTCAGTTCCTTGATCACACATCTGACTGACACTCAATAGATTATGCTTTAAGCCATTAACATACATAACATTTCCAACCTTGACCTTTTCTTTCAAACGAACAGAACCTTTACCTTTTATGAATGCAGGGTTGTCATTTCCAAATGAGACCTTCTTTTCCTTTTCTAAGGCACTATATGACTGAAGTTTGTCTTTATTACCTGTCATATGTTTCGAGCATCTACTTTCGATGTACCATTGATTTTCCTGTCCTTCCGCATATAAGGCTATCCCACATATTTCTGGTTGCGTTTCTTTCTTTTTCCATATTTTGGAACTCAATGAAGCTTGCTCTTTTTGAGTTGTTTCCGAAACCTGCTTCTGCATTCAGAATCTTCATGACTGAAGTTGTTACAAATAGAACATTCTATTTCATTTTCAAGAGCTGAGAAGTTATTGTAGGTTCTTTTCATGATTCCTGTCATACTCCTTTGTTTTTGAGCTTCCCTAGTCATGATGGTCTTGTAGGCAACATAATGAGCAGCTTTATGACCAAAGTTATGACAAGAGAAACATTGGCCATTGAAGAAATTCCTACGATTATCAAATATACCAACCATATGATTGTAGTTTCCATCCATTCTTGAGCCAAATTGAGAATGAGTTACCCGTGGTTGTTTGAAGCTTTTGTTCATCCTTGAAGTAGATTGCCCCCGAGCAAATTGTCCCTGATTTACCTGATGATTTGCATTATGCTTTTGCTATCGATTGTCAGCTTGTTCACTTCTCCTTGTTGCATCAAGATAACTTTTGGAGGTGGATGGCTTTTGTGCTTGCTTCTGAGCTTGAGATGCTTTTTCGGAATACCCGAGACCTGTCTTGATTAGAGGAGAATGCTGCACATTGATAATCTCATCTAGAGTTTCAGATCCTTTAGCAAATCTGAGATTAAGGGCTTTTGTTTTCTCAATTTCTTTTCTAAGTCCCACAATTTCACATTCTAACTTTTCATTGTGTTTATCCTTTTCGGCAAGTTGGAATGTTAGAGTATCTATAATCATATTCTTTTCTTCTAAACAAACTTTAAGTTTAGAAATTTCTTCATAAAGACCTTCTTCATTTGTAGCATCCAAGAAATCATCATCTTCAAAAGCCATCAAAAGTCTATCATCATTACCTTGTTCATCTTCATCACTATTTGACAATCCACCACTGTCTTCATGCGAGTAATAACTCTTCTTATTTACATTCTGTTTTCTGTTCCATCTAACAGGTTCCTTACCTTTGTCCATTTTATCTTTATGAGGACATTTTGCAGCATAATGACCGACTCTTCCACAAGCAAAGCATTTGAAAGGCAGCTTACCTCTGAATCTTCCAGATCCCCATTGAAGGTTCTTGACAAAATTTGATTCTTCCTCATCTTCTGTCATATGTCCTGACTCATAGTAATCTCCTTTTCCTGAAGCCTTGAATGCAGCTTCTCTCCTGTCTGATGGTCCTCCTTTTCTCATTTCGTAAGCAGTTAGAATTCCGTGCAACTGTGACATGGTAAGGCTCTGTAGATTCTGCTTTTCTTCTATGGCAGAAACTTTTGAATCAAACTTAGGAGACAAAGATCTTAGAACCTTTTCAACCAAAACAACTTCTTTAATTTCTTCACCCAAGTTTTTCATACAATTTACGATCTCATCTATACGTAGGAAATAACTAGCCACACTTTCATCATTATGCATTCTGAGACTTTCATATTGAATTCTAAGGGTTTTTAATTTTGCTCGTTTTACCTCTTCATCTCCTTCATAGCTTAGAATGATCTTGTCCCATATTTCTTTTGCGCTTTTGAGCTGCATAACCTTGACAAATTCTGATTGAGATAGACTTCCTAATAGAGTATTGACAGCTTTTGCATTTGTTTCATACTGCTTCTTACCAGCTGCATCTGTAGGAGTTGTTGATGGAAATGTGTATCCTATTTCCACAATATCCCAAACTTTTGTACCAAGAGATTGAAGATAGGCAATGATTCTTACCTTCCAATAGACGAAGTTGCTTCCATCAAAAATTGGTGGCCTGATAGATGCTTCCTTTTCGTAGTTTCTCATGATGATAGATATTCCTTCAAGCGATCAAGCTTTTCCTGAAGGACCTGCTCTGATACCAATTGTTGGAAATAATACTGGGGGGGGGGTGAATCAGTATTATCAAATTCTTTTCAATTTATACAAATATTTGCAGATCTAACTAATGAAACTTGCATATACCTTCCAGACTTATAATTTAATATATTCTTCAGATGTTGATCATTAATCTATGAGTCAGAACCATATAATAGTAAACAGGAACAAGAAAAATAGATAGTCACACCAAAGAACACAAGATATAAGGTGGAAACCTAATGTGGGTGAAAACCACCTGCTGCAATATGTCTCTATCTTCTTTCAATTAGAAACTTCTTTTTACAATGATTCTGTACTGGTGCAGTCTTATACCAGCACACAAGCTTCAACCTACAGAAGGCTACAACTTTCTCTTTTCTTCCAGGGACCACGTTTCATAAATTTTTACACTGGATCCATGAATATCAATCAAACATTAAATAGATCTACAATAAACCAACTTCCTTGTACAAATACTGAATCAATAACTTCTCAACACACAACAACCAGACACCAATTCAGAACCCTGAACACAACAGTAATAGATAGAAACAACTAAAACATATTTCAAGAAAACTCTGTAACTTCACTAATAGAAACTTGCGGATATCCGCACCCTCTCTGTGTGAAACCTGCGGATCTTCACACCTGCGCCGTGCCAAGCCTGCGGATCTCCGCTCTTGTGCCGTGTCTAGCCTGCGGTTCTCCGCACCTGCGTCCTATCTGGCCTGTGGTTCTCCACTCCTGCACCATTTCTGCTATGCGGGTCTCCGCACCTGCAGTCCTGTGAGTATAGATACTTTATCAGACTTCAAGTATACCCCAGACCATCAGATTTACAGATCTGATCATGTGCCACAGAGATCTCGACCCATCAGTAGATTTGTCTTCTAATGCTTAGGTTTCTCCTTGATTCAGGTCCAACTATAACTCACCAACCAATCACCAGTACTTCAGATCTTTCTCTTCTTAAGATATTCAACACATGAGTGCACAGCCAAATGATCTCCTTTCCTTTTTTTAGACTAGGCCTTACTCAAACCATGATCCAAAACCATAGAGATCCAATACTAGGGACCCAAAACCTGGGTTCAATACTTTAGAAGCAAAAACCACAAACCAAAACCATACGATCAAAATGTCAGACTAAATACCATGGACCAACCATAAGATTTCCCACGTGTGCACGTTTTTCTCTGCATGAAAGTGTGTGTACTTTATGACTGCACTTTTTGTTCGATACACCTGCGGATATGTCCGCATCTTTTGTTCGACGTGCCTACGTACATCTGCGGCTTCATAAACAGGAACCTGTAGGTATCTCATTTTCTTCTATTTTGAGATCCTGAACTTGTGATCTGCAATTTTGAGCGAGTTGCTATCAAGGACAACACTTATGCCATCGAGCCAAACCTGTGTCATAATGCCAACAACTCTTTGGAGAGATGTTTGAGCAGGATCTGGAAATGACGATGATATATTACAAAAACAAGCCTGGGATCCGATTGGCATAGAACCCCATACATAGTTTGGATAGAGATACTTCATAGATTGAGACAGTGTTGTTGTATGAGACAAGCTTAGGTTTGTGGTTGCTGCCTCTGTGAGAGGGAAGATAAATACGATATCCTTTTATGACATGTATTTTCTCTAACATAATATTTGATTTTATGTTCCATAGGAACATGAAATCATAGGACTACTGCTTGAAAGAACTACATAAATTAGTGTGATTGAACCCTTTTGTGAATTATTTGAGCCGATACTAGATATGAGCATGTTGATAGGTTTCTGATTTACAGAGAGTAGCATGGATTGATGGATGTGACCCTCCTAGGTAAGGGACCAGGTTGATCAAGAACACTAAGCATAGCTCTTTCCCCCTTGGTTGAGCTCCTAAGGTGGGAATTGTGCATTGAGGGATCCTAGGGTTGAGGGAACTTTGGAGAATAGGTGTGCATGATCCCTACTCTTGAATTAGGTTGGGTATATCCCCCCATAGGGTGTGCATGATCCTTATCTATATTGACAAGCCAGGTATCTCCCCATATCTTGGTCTAAAAAAGTATACCCTAGTTGGAATCATATGCACAAGCCGAGCTTGTTAGGATTGTCCCTCCCTATCTGGGCAACAAGTTGAGGAGGCTTGGGGTTGTGTGATACTTACCTTTGGTAAGTTAGGTATCTCACCAAAGCTTAGATTATGATGTAGGTATTCTACCACATGACTCTTAAGGGCCATTGCTGGGAATATCGACATGAAATAGGATGGTTGTGATCCTTACTTCTTATATAGTAAGTGGTATCTCACCCATTGATTGCATGGTAGGATGGTTGTGATCATTTCTTGGTAAGTTGTATCTCACCTATTGCTCGATGAGCTGACTTAGGGTGAGAGTGTCCTAGAGGACCTTCCTCACCGTCATAGACATGAGGTGAGAGTCTCCATAGGACCTTCCTCATTGTTAGTGGATTTCGTGTTGAGATGGGCTGCCAAATGTGGTTCTAGGTTGAGTAGGGCTCCCTGATGTTGTTCCAGATTGAGCTAAGCTCTTCAATGTTATTGAGGGTGGTAGCTTGGGCTCCCCTTCGATGTTAAATTTTTCTTCTTTTATATTTGGGAGTGCTCAACATATGAGTAGAGACAAGCAAAGATAAGCATGGATAAGCAAAGATAAGTAGAGGTGAGCAGACATGAGCCAAGAAGAGCAAAGACGAAATTTGTTGATGAGATATTGGTGATGCGACATATGTTACAGTCAGTAATTTATCCCTAGCGGAGATGGAGTTTTAATTTGGAAGCTTCAGGACAAATTGCCTCCATTGGATAATCTTCCTCATAAATGAAGACCCCTCCTATCCCTTAAAAGAATTTAATTTGGTTGAGGAAAAATATATTTTTAATATGAAAACCCACATTGCACAAAATGATAGGTCAACCCTAAAAGGAAATTGGACACCTTTGGATGGCTATGAATACAAGTCGAGTGACCTTCATTTGGAGATTATGATCAAGCATTCTTCTTTTCTCTTCTTTGGTTTTTGGCTGGCATAGGTCTAAAATTGGTTTGTGGGGAATTCATTTGCATAGGTTCAAAATTACAGGGTCCAAGCTCACACATGCAGATTAGGGGTTTTGGTTCGCATTCGCAGGGATGCTACAGAGAAATTTCGGCTGTAGCCACTCAGCAAGCCTGTGTGTGCAACTAGGATGCTTCAACCGTACACATGATCGTTTTTTGTGTGCGCTAGAACTTAGTGTTTAATCTGACGGGAAACTATAGATTCAGGTGACAATTGACCACTGTTGACCATAGGATAGGAAAGTTGTCTCTGATCAGTATATTTGCTGGGTTCATATTTTGGATAGTGTTTGGTTGGTTTTACTAGATAGTTTTGTGGTTGAAGAAGTAGAATATTGTATTCTCTCTTTGTTGAACATTTTATGACAATCTAATAAGAAGAAGAATTTGAAAGGGTTTCCCCCCTTGTGGGGTTTTGCCTTGGTCTTTGACCAATCTTGGTGTCTCTATCTTTGAATGCTTTTCTTCTATTATTCTTTTATGTTCCACTTCATTGATGGTGATATTGTTCTTTCTATATAATTGCACATGTTGCTAATGATGTTATAATGTTGTGGGGTGAATTCAATATATAAATGAAGAAATGAAATTATCTAAAGCAAATAACAATATAGCCCTAAGAAACATTAACAATCTTATCATCAAAAAATTTATCTAAGAATAAATTCTTGAACTCCCTCCAACTATGGATTGAATTAGGCTGAAGACCATGGTACCTGACTGATGCTTTGCCTTCCAGAGTGTACAAAAAAAGTCTACAAGCAACATCATCAAAACGTACCTGAAGAATTTGTAAATGCATGTAGAAGTCATCAATAATTAGAGTATTTTTGAGGTCTAAATGGGCCTCCTAAGGAAATTATAAAATAATAGTGGAAATAATAAAATAAGATTAGATTACATCATCAAATTTTAGAGGGAAAAAAGGAAAAAAACTACTTTTTCAACTCATATTTTCGACTTATCTCCCTATGGGTTTACTCAAATTTCAAGTGGAAATAATCATTGGATGTAGAACTTGATTCCTCATCCAAGGAGTACCCATGCTGCATACTTTCAATGGACCCTACTACACGAAAAATGTGAAATACATGAAAAACGTGATTGCAACCACATTTTTCATGTATTTCTCATTTTTCGTGTAGCAGGGCCCATCGAAAGTATGCAACATGGGTACTCCTTGGATGAAGAATTAAATTTTACATCCAACAAGTACTCCCGCTCGAAATTTGAGTAAATCCTTAGGGATATAAGTTGAAAATACGAGTTGAAAAAGTAATTTTAATATTTTATTATTTTTAAATCTTTTTACTTTTTTACTCCAAAAATGGTGAATCCTCCCCATGGTTGACATCATCATCTTGAATTCTATTGGTTCTTATAAAGTTTATTTTGGTTGTACATTTTTCTTGGGAGGCTCATTTTAGACCTCAAAATTTCTCTAATGATGATTGTTGGGTAATTTAATTGATAGTTAAATTATGTCATTAAATTGTCAAACTAAGGTTCGTGTACTTGCGAAACATATGTGCACTATATATGCTAGGAGTTCTATTTTTGATCATGCAATTAATTCAAGATTAATTCTTCATACAAGTACAAACATGTTCTTTCTATAAGGCTCGTGGAATCAAAACAACTTGAAAGCAAATTATTCTAAAAGCATGAATTGTAAATTACAAAAAAGAAAATTTATACTATTGATTTGAATTGAAACACTATTCTATTGGAAAGAACTAAAATATATTCCATGAGTAGAATTGAAATTACTCTATTGAACTGAACTGGAACCCTTATGCTAATTGCAAAATCAAATTCAATTCTATTCTAAGACTTTGAATAAAAAATAAAAATGAAATCAAACTTCTACTCTAATTATAAATCAAATAGAAAAATGAAATTACAAGCCTTGATAGATTACTAATGCAGACAATTATGATTAAAACTAATCTGATCATCTAAATTTGATACTAAGAAAATAAACTCAATTAAATGAACTAAGGAAAGAAATCTTTTTGTTTTGTTTTCATTTTCTAGAGAGCGCTCGACCTGTAACAATGAAATCAATGAGTGAATGAATAAGAAACAAGTAGGGATAAAAGCATGAACCAACATAATTGAACTTGATGCGAATTGAAAATCAAGCAAAATAGATACAAAATAGCTAAACTATCTTACAACTCTCCAGGGGACCCTCCTGTTGAGTGTAAGGCGAGGTAAACTCAAATCAAATCAATTAATAATGCATGCACATGATCTGGAATTGGGTAATTATATTAATAAACGGAGTTCTTGAATTACAAACTTTAAAGTGCTTCAAAAAGTTTTTATTCTCTAATAATATATTTTAAATCAAATAGATATTTAAATTGCATCTAGTATTAACAACTTAAAGAAGGAAATGCGAAAGGCAAGTTCATAAATCGACAACACAATTTTAAAATTTAATTAGGAAAGTGGATCTTGCATGATTTTCTCTGTCATAGCAAATCATGCAGATCCTCTTCACCTACACATCAACCATCGAATGTCATGATACTCGCTCGCTTGCCATCAAGTTTTTCCATGCTTGATTGATGTCGAAAAGAACTTCCTAAAACACTTGCGCGTGAATAGAACAACATTAACCCGAGCTTTGACCAAGTAGATTCTCGATCCTAGTGACCTTATGAATAAGCTCCATAGGCAGATGTCTAAGTATCTAACATTTGGAATATACTCATATCTTTTATTCATCTTGGAAGTCTCTGTATCCTATCTAACCATGGATTGAGCTACGAAAAATTTAGTTAGCTATGGAAATGATATGCTTTGGTAGCCAAAGAGATATTTTAGTCAATGTTCACAAAAAAAATCTAGATCACTGCTACAATTATTTGCTACCTTTTTTTATGCCTGAAGATGAACTAAATGACATTATAACATGTAAATATATCAAAACAAGTATAAGATGGATGAAAAGAAAGGAAAAAAGATGTCAAATATGAGGACAATTCGAGGATCCAACATTCCCCCATGCTGAGGATGTTGCATGTCCTCATGCACAAAACTCAAAACTGAAGAAATCTCCTTGCTACTGTGGTGCTTCTGAGGCCTGAATTGACACATCCATATTTCTTGGCATCCCCTTCTTTTTCACATTATTAAACCATCTAGGTTTTCTCATGAGAGATTTTGCTTGCAACTCTTTGACCTTATTTTTGAGCACCTTGTTCTTCGCTTTAAGCTTTTTGTTTTTACTATACTAGAAATACATTCTTAAAACCATAGTGTCATTTAGTGCCTTCAAAAGTTAATTTTTTGCTTTAAACATTTCCTTTTCCTCTCTGATATACTTTTTTAGTACCTCTAACTGAGAAATATCTTGCTTGAGAGTGTGAATAATTGCTTGTTTAACTAAAGAAGTAGTTGTATGAATCTCTGAATCAACTATAGGATTATCATTATATAAAATTGTTAAGTTATGGTATGTTCTATGCTTATAGCAGTTTACTTATCTTTCTTATTATTATCCACATATTAGCAATCACATGTACATAAAGTAAACTGCAGATAGAACATTAAACGATCAACAGAAAACAAGCCAAGACAAGAGAAAAGATGTGGCGGCTAGCCAGGGACAAACCCCAATGCGGGGAAACCCTTTGATCAAATATTCCTTTATCTTAAATAATCCAGTAGAGAGAAATAGTACATAAATCTGATTTACATCAGCAACAACAAACCATAGATAAGCCAAATTAGGGAAGACACTATCTTGCAAACCGACTGTCGGATCAGCTTGATTCCACCACCAAAAAATGTGGCCTTTAGAGGAGATCCAGATGGACCTATAGCGTAGTTCAGAGGAGGGAGCCTTCTAGTCAAAACTAGTCAAACTTTGGTTCTGCAGTTGCAGCCCTAAATTCTGTACCTTCCTTCCACACGTGTGAGAGAAGAGTCTCTTTCTCCGTAGTAGGAGAAGAGCCTCATTTCTGCACAAGAGAGAGAAAGAGATGTGATGAGTGAGTGTGTCCAAATGAGGAAAAGAACTCCTGTATTTATACACAACTGTTGATGTTTGAGTAGATGTGACTATTGGGCTTCTGAGCCTACATGAGTGCAGGTTGGCTTGATAATTATTCCACAATCAAAATAAATTCATATCTCCATAAATACTTATCGGAATCTGATGATCTTTAGATCAATCCTACACCTCTCGACAAGAGGAATCTAATAAAAATATTATCATCCATGAATAAGATGACCCACATGGAGTTTGGCCCTAGTTGCCAATTTTAACACTCCCTCTCAACTAGGGAGAACTCCATCTGCAATCTGTCTGTTGGTCACTACTATTCATCCATAAAATGTACTGTCCTATACAACTTGACCCCTACTCTACTCTGCTCTATCTTGTCTGCACTGCTCTGTTTTGTTCTGCCTTGTTCTGATCTGCTATGCTCTGCTTTGTTCTACTCTACTCTGCTTTGTCCGAATTATGAAGAGGAAGAAATGATTGAGGATGTATCATACTGACTCAAAGTCAGTCTCAGAGTATGTACCACTGGTCCCAGACCAGTCTCAACCAACCCGAAGTCAGCATCATAGTGGGTACAACTCCTACCACTGGTCCCGGACTAGTATCATCCTCCACTGACTCAAAGTCAGTCTCAGAGTGCATACCACTAGTCCCAGACCAGTCTCAACCAACCCGAAGTCAGCGTCATAGTATGTACCTCTCCTACCACTGGTCTTAGACTAGTCCTTCACTGACCCAAAGTCAATCTCAGAGTATGTACCACTGGTCCCAAACCAGTCTCAACTAACCCGAAGTCAGTGTCATAGTGGGTAAAACTCCTTCCATTGGTCCCACACCAATACCATTGATCCCAGATCAATGAAGGTCATCCTAGCATAGGGAGTATGGTAGATACAATTATGCATCCATCGGTACTACTATGGTCCCTATTCTCATTTCCATGCTTCGCATGAGTCCCAGACTGCATGGGTTAGATGCCTTGACATGAGAACTAATCAATCTTGTCCTCACAGGAGAACTAATCATCCTACTACACAGTTGTCATGGAGAACACATCATCCAGACCTCACAGCAGAACTAATCATCCTGCTACATAGTTGCCACGGGGTGTTACAGGGAAAGTTTTGATTCTTTTACCCTGTGGTCATATGTCGCTCCAAGAAGTACCACACACCCCCCTAGAGCTACAAGAGCTCCATACATCATACAGGACCCTCATCAGAGGGTTTCTGAATGACACTAAGTTGTTCTTGGAAAGTAAAGAATTTGACCTTTCCTAGGGGCTTTGTTAGAATGTCAACGACTTGTTCATCTGTGCTGATATGTTGGAGCCTTATAGCCATATCTCGAATATAGTGGTACCTGACATCGATATGCTTGGAGCGATCATGAAATACGAGATTCTATGACAAATGAATCCCGCTCTGGTTGTTATATAGGATCACGGTGGTATCCAGTGTAAATCCAAATAGCTCACTAAAGATCTTCCACAACCAGACTGCCTCATAGGGGGCCATGCTAGCAACAGTATACTCTGCCTCGGCAGTGCTCAAAGTCACCAACTTCTACTTCCTACTCATCTAGGATATCGAAGCAGATCCCAAGCATAAAAAACACCCAGAAGTGCTCTTACAGTCCACCACACTGCCTGCCCAATCAGCATCAGTGTATCCAAGTAGTCTCACGTCTTTGACAGTGTATCTTAACCCATAGGTAATTGTGCCACATAGATATCTTAACAGATTCTTGGCACCAATCCAATGTATGCGGTGAGGTTCAACCATATGTTGATTCAATGTGTTGACTGTAAAGCATATGTCTAGACGAGAGTTCACTAAGAACATTAATGCTCCGACAAGTTGACGATACTCTGTGGCATTTCATAAGATAGGTCCAGTAGCACTACCACTTAACTTCTTGAAGTCAAGCTCCATTGGAGTAGTTATGGGTTTGCAGTCCACCATACCGAATGTTTCCAATATCTTAACCACATATTTTCCTTGAGATAGGAAAATTTCCCTTGGCTTTTGCCAACTTTGAGTCCTAGGAAATAGTGCATCAGTCATAGGTCCTTCATTTCAAATTCAGAAGCCAACTCCCTCTTACATTTGTGAATGAGAGGGTTTGCACCTGTTAGAAAGAGGTCATCCACATACAACACCAGTATGAGAGGTTTGTCATCTTCAACCTTAAAGTAAAGGTTAAGATCAGCTTCACTCCTAGTGAATCCCAACTTCATCAAGTAACTATCGATCCTCTCATACCATGCTCGGGGTGCTTGCTTCATCCCATAGAGAGCCTTCTTTAACCTGCATACATGAGATTTTTGATTATAAATCTCAAATCCTTCGGGTTGCTCCACGTAGAACTCTTCTTGGATCAAACCATGCAAGAACGTGGTCTTGACATCCATCTGATGTAGGTTCCATCCTTGTGAAGCTGCAAAGGCTATGATCAAGCGGATGGTGGTATCTTTGGCATCAGATGCAAATATCTCGTCATAGTCTATACCTTCCTTCTGGGAGAAATGACGAGCGACAAAACAAGTCTTATATTTTTCTGTACTTCCATCTGCTGCATGCTTTATCTTGTAAAGCCATTTATAGGTGACAATTGTCTTGTCCTGGGGTCTAGGAACTACTTCCCAGACATCATTCTTCATGATAGACTCATATTCTTTGGTCATAGCATCCTTCCATACTTGATGCTTGACGGCATCTGAGAATGATGAAGGCTCATTTTTTATAATCATGCTCGTGATGGTCAGGTATCCTTGATACCTGTTGGGTTTCTTACTTTCACGGAAGGTTCCTCGGGGTGCAGTGTGTCCTTCAGCATCATCGAGTAGCCCCCTAAGCCAAGAGGGGCTCTTCCTAGAAGAGGAGGGTTCAGGTGGATCAATAGGATCCATGGGTTCTTCCATGTCAGGCATTGTTTCATCATCCTTTTCTTTCGGTTCCCTAGTGTCAGCTTCTTGAGAGCTCCTCAAAGTTGGAAGATTGTCCACCTTGCTAAGGGTCATATCTTCGTCAAAGGTGACATCATGACTAATCACGACTTCCCTTTGATAGGCTACATAGATTCTATAGCCCTTAGTATTTTCACCATAGCCCATGAAGATTCCTTTCTTTCCAGATGCACCCAATTTATTCCTTTTCTCTTTTGGCACATGAAAATATATAGGGCTTCAAAAAATTCTAAAATGAGATATGTTAGGTTTCTTACCTGTGAACATTTCTTCAGGAGTCTTGGAACCCAATGCTTAATGAGGCCATCGATTTTGTACATATACAGTGGTGTTTGCAGCTTTGGCCCATAGAAACTTCAGAAGTCTTTGATCATGGAGCATGGCATGGACAACTTCCACAATCATACGGTTCTTCCTTTCTGCCACACCATTCTGTTCTGGAGTATATGGTGTAGTAGTCTCCCTCTTGATGCCAACCTCTTTAAAAAAGTCATGAAACTCATTAGATTCATATTCAGTCCCATTATCAGTCCTTAAGATCTTGATCTTCTTTTTGGTTTGATTCTCGATCAAGGATTTGAAGTGTCGAAACCAAGAGAACACTTCATCCTTCTTTTTCAAGAAGTATACCCAAGTATTTCAAGAATAGTCATCTGTGAAAGTAAGGTAATATAAATATCCTCCCAAGGAGTTCACAGGCATCATACCAGATATGTCTAAGTGAACTAGTTGTAATATATCGGAGGTCTTGCTTTGGCTTGAGGGGAATGGTCCCCTTTTGAGCTTTCCTTCGGCACATCCCGGACATACACCTTCTTTCTCTACTCGGAATTCAGGCATCCCTGTTACCATTTGTCTTACATCGGGTAGAGCTTTATAATGAAGGTGGGAAACCCTCTGATGCAAGAGTTTGGACTGAAGAGATGTGTTACAAGACATGACACCTAGCAGACTTCCACTGACCTAATATAATGAATCAACTAGAAACCTAAGAGTGAAGGCATCTTTAACATTATTTTTCCATATACATACCTTGCCATCGCTGAAGGTCACCTTGTAGCCTTTGTCTTCCATTGCCAAGATGGACACCAGGTTCTTTTTGAGGTCAGGTACATATAATACATCCTGTAAGTGGATCGTATTACCTTGATTCAATTTAAGAGAGACATTGCCTACACATTTCATGGGATATTTCATATTATCTCCAAGGCCAATTTCCAAGTTAGTTTCTTTCTCTATGAGATTATGGAGAACTTCTTTGTAACCATTGAAGTTCCTTGAGGCACCACTATCAATGAGGCAAATTCCCATTGAGTTTGAAGGAGCAGAGGTAGATAGAGCAGCTGGTAGATAATATTCATCCTACTTATTTTCAACAGTGTTGGATTCATACCTGGAATTTCTAGCCTTCTTGAATGGTTGTCCTCTTCCTTGATTTCCAGCACTCCTTTTACCTTTGCTATTAAAATTTCCATTCCTTTGATTGCCGTGAGAGGGATTTTAATCATCGTCCCAGTGTGAGTCCTTTCTATCAGGGCACTCCCTCGCATAGTGACCTACTTTATCGCAAATGTAACATTGTCCTTTTCTTCCACCCTTAGGTCCATCCTTTCTTTTTGATTTAGTCTAGGAATTTTTTCTTTTCTTAGCATGAGAATAAAAGGTAGTAGGAGGACCTTTAGGCATGGGCATTTCTTTCTCTTCTACCCTTGTTTCTTCTTGTATGCATCTAGCCATTAATTCCTCGAAACCAAGAATTACATTATTGTTCAGAAGAGTAGTCCTAAACATGTACCATTCATATGGTAATCCTCCAAGAGTCGTGAGTGCCATTTCAGTATCAGTAATAGTCTCCCTAATAGATAGGAGATCATTCCTAATCTCGATGATTCTTAAGAAGTATGCTTGCAAAGTCTCATCTTTTCCCTTCTTAACTCCTTCAGCTTATTTCTAAGAAACAAAACTTGATTTGAATCATTAGATTTAAATAACCTCACTAGTCTATCATAGATTTCCTTGGAGGTGTTCAGGTTGGAGATGTAGGCCACCAAGCACTTGTCGATAGAATCCCAGATGATCTTCTTTGTTTTGACTTCGCAAATTTTCCATTTGTTCCTGGTAGCAGCGAGTGCATTTGATGGAGGCTCAACAATATTGCCTCTCACATGGTCCAAAACTCCTTGATCTTCTAAGGTTAGATCGATAGACAACTTCCATCCATGATGGTCAGCTTTCTCACGGAGCTTGTATTCACAGGGAAGAGTGTTGAGGACCCCATAGTTCTTTTAGGATAGCCTTTTCAATCTTCTCTTCGGTGATTGCTCTTGCTCTTTCTCAGGCTTTGTCTTCACCTCAGCTCTGATACCATGTTAAGTTATGGTATGTTCTATGCTTATAGCAGTTTACTTATCTTTCTTATTATTATCCATAGATTAGCAATCACATGTACATAAAGTAAAGTGTAGATAGAACATTAAACGATCGACAGAAAACAAGCCAAGACAAGAGACACAAGATGTGGTGGGTAGCCAGGGACAAACCCCAATGTGGGAAACCCTTTAATAAAATCTTCCTTTATCTTCAATAATCAGCAGAGAGAAATAGTACATAAATCTGATTTACATCAGCAGCAACAAACCCTAGATCAACCAAACTAGGGTAGACAATATCTTGCAAACCGATTGTTGGATCGGCTTGATTCCACCACCAAAAAATGCGACCTTCAGAAGAGATCCAGATGGAACTATAACATAGTTCATAGGAGGGAGTCTTCTGGTCAATGATGGTCAAACTTTGGTTCTGCAGTTGTAGCCATAATTTCTGCACCTTCCTTCCACACGTGTGAGAGAAGAGTCTCTTTCTGCGTAGTAGGAGAAGAGACTCTTTTCTGCGTAGGAGAGAGAGAGACGTGATGAGTGAGTGTGTCCAAATGAGGAAAATACCTCTTGTATTTATACACAATTGTTGATGTTTGAGTAGATGTGACTGTTGGGCTTCTGAGCCTGCATGAGTGCAGGTCGGCTTGATAATTATTCCATAATCAAAATAAATTCATATCTCCATAAATACTTATCAGAATTGGATGATCTTTAGATCAATCCTACACCTCTTGATGAGAGGAATATAACAAAAATATTATCAGCCATGAATAAGATGACCCATATGGAGTTTGGCCCTAGTTGCCAATTTTAACAAAAAATCTTCATGAAATTGAGTTTCTTCAGGGGAATTTACCTTCTTTTGCACTCTTTGCTCCAAAGGCTCCAAATATTCATAAACTTTTATTGGGTTGGGTTAATTTCAAGTGTTTTTCTAATTGGGCTCTAATGGAATGAAATTTTTGCCTCTGTTCCTATGTAAACATCGTCTTTCTCTTAAATATTAATAGTTTTTGGAGGGTTCTTGCGTGCTAGATCAATTGAATGTTTTGAAATTCATTTACTTTTTCTCAAGTTTTACTCTTGCTCTGGCACTTATTGTGTAGTCCTTCTTTTGTTTCCCTTCCTTGTGTCTTTACTTGATTTTCTTCAACTGCCTCTTTTTTCTTTATGGTCTTTGGTTCTTTAATTTTTTCAAGATACTGACTGAGGGGAACATCATCCTCTGTTTCTTATGGTAACACTTCCATTTGTTCTGCATCATTTCCAGTCAAACCCTCTTCTTATTCTATGATATTCTTAGGGTTAGGGTTTCGAGGTGTCCTTTGTCAGCTCCTCTTAGTTTTTGGCAATTATTCCTCTTCGTAAGCTTCTACAAAATGATTTCTAACCAGGAAATCTTGCTAGTTATCACCAATAGAATTTGAATAAGATTCAACGAAAATTTGTATCAGACCATGATGATACAAGGCTCTATCAATATTTTGAGAATCTCTCTAAATATTGAAGGCCATTTTATTTAGACTCCACATTAAATAGTAAGGTAAATTCATTTCTTTTCCCTCAACAAAGTGCATGAGCAACCTAGCATGGTAAAAGAGAATAGTACAAACCCTGCCTTCACAAGTTATAAAATTGTGGAGGAATAGTAGTATATTTCTCCCTTTGGTCTTTAATACGGTGACTGGTATCCCTATTTTAAATGCTAATTTGTCCATGTGCATGATATGCGAGAAATTCCTCTAATACTCATCCTTGAGCCTCTGACTTTTGAACTAACTTTCTCCAATTTGAGGTAGTTCTGTTGCCTCTACTATGAATGACTCATAAATCTTAAGTTTGATATCCCCTATTTATGCTTCAACACCATCAAATGCTCTAGCGAAAGCTCTCGTGACCTCCTCTTCATAGTCGTTGAATTTTTCAAAGACTTGAAGACATGCTACATGTTGCAATTAATCTCTGACTCAAGGGTAAGCACTAAGAAAATTTGCTCCATGTGACTCGAATCTGACAGTAGCACCCATGGATGTAGAGAAGCTACACCCTTAAATTCTCTCTTTCTTGACATGAATGGTTGAAGATGGATATAGTGTGGAGAATAGGATCGATGGATGATGGACACAGGGTACAAATAAAATAGATAAGTGATTGAGTACGAATGGAATTCCTCTTTTATTAATGATCTCCCATAGATTTGTTTGATCCCTTTTTATAGTACCATTGAGATTTTTTAAATCATTTAAATGTGGTGGGAGTAGTTTATCATGATGGAATGGGTTTTGATAAGAAAAATTGGATGATAAGTGTGGTCAAGATTATAATACATGTTCATAATTTTCAAAGGTTTATCAAAGTTATTATGCAATCCTATAAATCTATCTTTTCCTTAATAAAAAATGACTTAATATCCTTTGTACATACCTTTTAATGTAGCCATTTGCCCATTTTTCATATTTATGATGCCTTTTAGATTCATATTGATTGATTTATTCTTGCAAGTCTATCATTAGCTGTGTAATTTGAACCAAGCTACATAAATTGTTGAATTCTATATTTGCCTTCTGAACTTTATAATTTTTCTTGAAAAATTGATGTTGCTGATATTTATTAGTGTTGCTAATATCTGAGAATGCTTGAAGAAAACTAGGTCTCCAAAAATACTTATTATACCTGAAAATTCATTAGAAGAAAAAGGAGGGATAAAAGGGAAATGAGACAAGACAAGGAATTATGAAAATCTAAACTGCCAAGAACTCTTACTTTTCAGTTAATATTTTCTATATAGACATGCCAACAATGTTGGTTTTAAAGTCTATACTTATTATTTTTTCATATTTTTCTCTTTATTTATTAAAGATGAGGAGAAGGATCTCCTTTTTCAACCAACTTGAAATCAAAATTATTTTGAAAATATTTGACAAATTATTCTCTTGTTAAGGGCTTATGCCATAGCTTTAATCTATAACCATTAACAAGGAAGGTGATTTTTTCTTCATCAATAGTTTTGATTCTAATTGCTCCATTATGAAAGAGAGTATCTATCTCATAAGGACCAAGCTAGTGAGTAGGAACTAGAATTTTAGAAATTACCTTTACCTTATATGCATCTACCTTGATTCCATCACCTAAAATATGGTTGACTAATATAATTCCTTCATTAAACATCATAAAACATTTCTTACGACTTAATGAAAGATTTGCTTCTTTACATATAAAGAGAAAATTTTCCAAATTTTCAAGAGTTTATTCAAAAGGATTTTCATAAACAATGAAATCATCCATGTAAACTTCTATGCAATCATGAATCAAGTCAGAAAAAAATACCTAAAAGTGCTCTTTGCAATGTTGTAGGTGCATTACATAACCCAAAAGGAAGTGTCGTGTAAGCATATGTACCCCATGGACATGTAAAGGTTGTTTTGTCTTGATATTCAAGTGCCAATTGGATTTGGTTATGTCCACTGAATCCATCAAGAAATGAAAAGTATTTCTTCCCTGCTAAGGTACCTAGTACTTGATCAATGAAAGGTAGTGGGAAATGATATTTTAAAGTAATATGATTCAGTTATCTAAAATTAATGCACACTCTTCACTTTCGAAATGATATTTTAAAGCAGTCTGATTCAGTTATCTAAAATTAATGCACACTCTCCACTTTCCATTCTTCTTAGGAACAATCACTAAAGGTGAGACCCATTGACTATCTAATATTGGATAAAGAAATTTCATATTAAGCAATTTTAGAAGTTCCTCCTTAACAATTTCTCTTAGATTAGGATTTATACTTCTCTGAGGTTGTCTAATTGGTTTGAAATTTTTCTAAATGTAAATATGACGCTTACATGTGTTTGGATCAATTCCCTTCACATTAGTGTATTCCCATGCATACACAAAAGAATGTTTCTGTAGAATCTTTATCTATTGTCTCTTTCAAAATTCTTCCAAGTTATTATTAATGTTTAATGTTTTTCCTAGAAAAATTTCTACTAAAGAATTACCAAACTTTTCCTTAGAATGTAAAGCTATTTTAGATTGACAAGATGATAAATATTCAATATTACACCACTCTTAAAAAATTTGATCTTGTTCACAATATGAAGAAGAATCATTATTATTCATCAAATTTATCAATTGATCTTCCTCATATATTTGTGAAAGAGTAAATACTGGTTGAATATCTTCAAAGTCTTCATTATCATCATCAATAAAAACTTGACTTTCTACTTTAGTTATTGTTTGGCAGCACTCAGCCAAGGTAACCCCGGAGCATTACACGATCCAACCCCAGACAACCACTTAGACTCACCTAAACCAGCCAAAAAGCCAGATTGAACTCTCCAACCTTTTTGGTTTGCTGCGGATTCATGGAACACTTAGCTCAACCATCTTGCACCAAGGATTCCGTGGGCTAATATGTGGGTTCAAACTCTCGACCAATGGGCTGCCATCAATTCATTGCTCGACCAAAAGGATATGTAAGCAGTCTCGACTGAACTCACTCTAGTGAAGAAACAACAGGGATGGAGTCACTCACTATTCATACGGCGAGGGTCTCCTCTTTCTTTCTTAAGGGCAGGCTTAGAAAACACCCACAATTGAGAGGGGGGATGCCGTTGATTGCTTATAGGTCTAGTTAGCTCGCCTAGTGCAAGTGGATACAATGTGAATCTATTAGTAGAACTACCATAAAAAATCAACATATCACCTGTTCTACAACTTATGAATGCATCAGTTGTAGCTAGCCAAGGTCTACCAAGGATCAATGGATGGCCTCCTAAATTATTCTTGGGAGTTAAAATCATAAAATCAACAAGATACTCCCATGAATCTAAAGATACATATACATCTTCTAATATATCATCTGGTTTAATAACAAATCTATCTGCTAACTATAATAAAGTTGGGGTATATTGAATATTAGTAAGCTTTAATTGATCCATAGTGTGCTTGTTCATAATATTAATGACAACTCCTAAATCAATTAAAGTGTTTGGAATATAAATACCATTTATGTGCATTTTTTACAATAGGACTACCAAGATCTAGATATTTTTGAACTATTGGTTTCCCCATCATAATATCTACAATATTTCCTACCAATTGAATCTTTTTAACATCTTTTCTTTTTCTTCCTGGTTTTTTAATGCACAACTCCTTTATTATTTTTGCAAATATAGGTATTTCCTTTATAGCCTAAAGTAAAGGAATTTTGATGCAAATATTTTTCAATTCATCTAGCATATCATATTCAAGTAAAACAATTTTCCTTTCTATTCCCTTATCAATTTTGAGCCTTTCAGGAAAAGGGGGATTTTGTAGGGAAACAAAAGGTTGCTCTACTAGAGGAATTATAGGAGTTGGTTTTATTTGGTTGTCACCTAATTGTGTAGGAACATCTTCCTTTGGAGGAGTATTTTATTGATCAAGAGATGCCTCTTTTTCAGGAATTTTATCCTCCTTAAATTCCTAGATGAAAACTAGAGGTGATTTCTATTGCAAAATCCTACCATATCTAATCTGGAAATCATTTAAACCTAGAGGGGTTATCATACAAGCTTGAAAATTTTGACCCTCAACATTATAGATAGGTTGTTGAGGAGCTTTATTATTTGGATTTAGAAGTGGTTGAGCAGGTAGTTGATTGGATTTTTGAGGAAATGGAGTGGATGGCAAGGGAAGTGGTTGACTTGTATCCAATTGGGGTTGGAATTGTGGTTGGATGGGCTATGAAGATTGAGAAGAATAATACCAAGGTTGGTATTAAGGGTATGGATGTTGGAATTGACGATTCCTACCATAATATTTTTTTCCAACCCTATGACCAAGTTGGGTTTTGGGACTGTGGTGGCCAAGTTTTCCAAGGCATAGGTTCATTCCAATTTATTTCTGGTTGCCCATATGATTGATATTGTGCATTGGGATCTTGTACCATACTTATTTGTCTAGGCTACCATGGTATCTTAGGAGAAACAAAACAAAGTGATTCAACTTGACTTGTTCCAACTTCATCTTGGAAAACAACCTTAAGCCTAGGTATTGAAGGACATTCTTTTGTATCATGATTTTCTGCACATGACACATATCTCAATACTATCTAAAGGACATTCTCGTAGAGCATGCTTTTTCCTACACCTAGGATAGAAAATAGATAAAGAAATATTCTCAACTTTTTGTGTGTTTTTTATCCTTAGAGTATCCAATTGTTCAATAAGATTTCCAAGGATATTTGTTTTGAAATTGTCAAGAAAATTTCCTAATTTTGCTCTACGTACTGTTCTAGATGCATATTTGCTTACTCTCAACATGACTAGGCCTCTTGGATTTTTGCCATATTTTGCCTTGCCTCTTGCAATGTGTTTACACAACCCAAAAATTTCCTCAAATGACAACTGAGATACATCACATTTTCCCATTAGATTGAGGAGATCAATCCACTCATCTCTAATAGTTTTTAGCAAAATATTTTTTAGTGTCTATTCATCTAAATTGTGCATTTTAGCCCTTTTGATATTGTAGGAAAACCTTTCCACCAAATCTTCAAGATTTTCATATTCTCTTTAAACCATTTTAAAGACTTCATCCTTAAGGTTATGGTGCATACAATAATCTTTGTATTTTTCTAGGAATACTCTCTTCATTTCGTCCCATGTTCTAATAGAGTGTGTTCCTAGACCCATGAACCATTTAAGGGCTCCATCTTTTAGAGTGGTTGGAAACAATTTCAATTTTTTAGTATCAAGTAAATAATCATATGATCTACACAATACTTCAAACTAAAAAATAAATGTTTCAGGATCCTCAGTTCTTAAGCCATGAAAATTGGGAAGGATAGAAGGTGAGATATTTTTCATGGTAGTAGTGGTATCTTCATCCAAGATAGGGAATCCATAAGGGTCTTCTTCTCTATCATCTCCCCTTCCACCTCTACCACCTCGACCTCCTCTATTTCCTCCTCTACCTCTTCCTCCACCAATCCTTGGTCCACCATCTCCATTGTGTACTTCTCCTTCCCCTTCTCCTGCCATTATAGATTCCTCAAAGCTAATGTAAGGTTCAAAAATAGGGTTGTCTACTTCCTCCTCTGGTTCTTCTACTAATGGTATGTCAGAAAAAGTTTCTTCCTCTTCTTCACTAGGCACTTCTAACTCCTGTCCTAGGAGTTGTTCACCTGTTGAAGAGAAATACAACTCCTTCAATAGGGGATGTAGGTTATTCAACTACAACTTATGTGGATGAAGTTGGTGAGTCCATAGGTTGAATTTTAGACCTATCTACCTCAAGGATTCTATGTCTACCTACTATGGATGGAATGAGAGTGTCAGTCGATGGTGTGGGAGGTCTAGCAAGGGTGGTTGGTGATGTAGGTAATAAACTATGTCCTCTACCTCTACTTATAAATCTACCCCTAGAATATCATTCTCTATACATGCATCCTAAATGATTTTAATATGATTATAATTGTGCATCTAAAGAATGAATGCATATAATATGATATGCAAATAAAAAATAAATACCTATATACACTTCCCTAGTAACAACACCAAAAATGTTGGGTAATTTAATTGATAGTTAAATTACGTTATTAAATTGTCAAGCCGAGTTTCATGTACTTATGAAGCGTATGTGCACTATATATTCTAGGAGTTGTAATTTTTATCATGCAGTCAAATCAAAATTAATTCTTCATGAAAAGTACACACATGTTCTTTCGATAAGGCTTGTGGAATGAAAATAACTTGAAAGTAAATCATTCTAAAAGCATGAATTGAAAATGACCAATTTTTTTTTTAATAATATTGACATGAATTGAAATACTATTCTATTGAAAAGAATTGAAATATTTTCCATGAGGAGAATTAAAATTACTCTATTGAATTTAATCTAAACCCTTACGATAATTGAAAAATCAAATTTAATAATATTCTAAGACTTTGAATAAAAAAGGTAGAATGAAATCAAACTTCTACTCTAATTATAAATCAAATAGCAAAATGAAAACACAAGTCTTGATATATATATATATATTTTTTGTAAGTAAAGACTAATCTATTAATAAAAAAAGGAAAAATATTTACAGAGAGGTTTTAACCTCTGAGGGGGCCATAGCCAGCCCTCTATCAAAAAGACTGTTGCAACTATCACCTGACCTACTGGTTACAGAGATGAGAACCATAGACCCAAAAACCATTAGAGCCAGAGAGCATCGACACTTTGTTGTGAGCCGCCCTATTACAAAATGCAGTACTATGCGGCTATTACAGAAAGCTAGAAAGCCAAAATCGTGACTTGGAAGATGATAAAAGACCATACATATGATATCATAAGCATACCCAACTGAGAAGAGCATCCAAAAACTAACAATCCTGAGATGACTTGCTGAGGCATAGGAAATTAATCCTGAGTAGGCAAGTCTGTGTCTTTTTCATTTGCCTTGCTGGGAGAGCTGACCCAATGAACCATCACATTTTCTTCTACTTCCATCATATTGCATCCTGGAGGAGTCACAAGGTGCAGAACGCTGCCAGAGAATTGCGCCGGCGCACAGGCAATGATTTCCTCATTAGAGGATTCTTGCTGATGGCTGGACTCTTCTTGCTGCACTTCTTCCTGCAACACAGTGGGGTTGTTGAGGACAACACCCACTTTGCTGCCTTGAGAGTCACTGGAGTTTGTAGAGAGAGACCTTTCCTTAGAAGTTTCAACAGAATCTGAGAGCTCATCTTCTTCCTCTGAGAAGATGATAGTGATGAGAGCAGAGATAGTTGGCTTGTTGAGCTTGCTTTTAAATTTGAAGCGGGCTAAGTGAAGGGAACTGTTAAGGGACGGACCAGAGTGATCTGAAGGCGGTGAGGCTGGCATGACAGAGGTTAACGGAGAGATACACCGTGGACCAGAGCCACCACGACCCCGAGAGCATCCACGAGCTGCTGAAAGACTGCCCCGGCGTGAAATGCCACGAGGCCGAACCATTGTGGAGAAGAAAGACCAATTAAAGGTGCTAAAGGAATGAGGGAGAGAAAGAGACGACCCGCTGCTATCTGAAGGAAACTGGAGTAAACAGACCCCTGAAATGGAGACCCCAATGGAAAACCCAACACAGAGAATGCAACCAACCACGAGATATAGCCCCACCCTGATTGACTGAATCAAACACCCTTCCCAGACTCCCTCGACAAAGACCGAAATGAGACCACTTACATAGATGGACCAGAGGAAAATCGACTGACTATACCAGATATTCGCTAAAGAAAGCAGAGCTAAGTACCTGAAGCTGGCTGGGTGCATGCAGTTGTAAAACCATGGAGGCTTCCAATTGCGTTGCCTTGCTCCTAAATCCTGAATACATAACCAGCAGAGAATGTCCATGCCAAAATACCCCCGAGCTATACTGCAATTGTCTGAAGCGGCCAGAGCATATGAACTGCAAATAAATCTCACCATCCTAAAATTCCTTCCCTGCTTGCCTTGAACCCAATGCATCATAAATGCGAGGTGATGTCCTTCTACGAACCGCCTTACTTACCCGCTGTGATGCCAGTAAATATCCTGCCACAAATCGCCCAACGAACCCGCGGACTTGCCAGGTGCCGGCGTCGTTTGCTTGAGCATTAACTGCTCATTAAGGCACCCGCATCCGGGTGTGATCCTTCCTTCGATTGCATATCACTGGTTACTATGGTTTTGAAGGTAGAGAGTTGATTCCCTGATGCTATACTGGAGATTGAGCCTTCAAAGAATTCCCTTCCACTGTTCACTCCTAGATTGGCAAGAAAGTCAGCCAGTTTATTCCCTTCCCTTCTAATATGTTTAAAGGAGATAGCTTGGTGATTAGTAAGCCATTGTTTGAGCATCTCTAGACGAGTGGCCATTCTCCAACTGCTGCTTACCTTATACACCGGGGAGCCCTGCATAAGCTTTGAGGCTATGTTGATTATAATCTGAGAGTCCCCTTCCACTATAAGAGGAAAGAGTCCTTTTTCCTGCGCCAAATTTAGTCCTCTCCATAGACCTTCCAGTTCCGCCGCATTATTGGTGTTCCAACCAATTGAGCCGACAAAGGTAATTAGGGGATTTCCCTGGTAGTTTCTGATGCATCCACCAAAACCCGTTTTCCCAGGATTTCCTTTCGAAGCTCCATCGAAGTTGAGTTGAAATACGTTGATTGGAGGCGGAGTCCAACTTGGAGGAGAATCTAGATGCCTTGAGGGGTTATCATTTGAGAAGCCCGGATGCTTTAGTTGAATCTGCCAATTGTCCCATATGGCTTGTTCCTGCGGGAGAGTTGGGAAGTCCTCTTTAGACCAGCCTTTAATAGACATAGTTTCTTTAATATTATGGTGCAGTCCTATCCATATCTGCTCTATCGACTGTGCTTGATCTTTGAATATCCTTCTGTTTCTCTCCTTCCAAATGTTCCACATTAGAAGTCCTGGTATGAGTTGCCAAAGTTTATTTAAGAGTTTACTTTGATATGGCGCTTGGCTCCAGGTGCGAAGAGTCCCTTTGATGTCCCCAATCATTCTTCCATCCTTCTGACAGCGGAATGTAGCTTTTTCCCATAATTTCCTCCCTAGCGAGCAGGTTTGCATAAGATGCAGTGCTGATTCCTCTTCCTGTTTGCAGTTGGGGCACATAGATGGCCCGGAGAAATTCCTTTTCCTGAGATTATCCCATGTGAGGATCCTATTGTGAGAGAGCAGCCACAGAAAAGTTGAGACCTTCGGCCAAATGGAGGGGTTCCATATCTTATCCCATATGTTATCCTTGATTATCTTTTCTTTGATAATTATTTTATAAGCTTCCCTGGTTGTGAAGGTACCCCTTTCCTCATATCCCCATCTGAGAGTATCCGTGCCTGCCGAGGTGAGAATTTTTCTTTTTTGAAGTTCTAAGGAAAGAGAGATTTGAGTTTGCTCCGGACTGTGAGGTATTATCTGCTTGGCTTCTTTCCACGTTCTATGTTCTTGGACATTGTTTGAGTTCCAAAATTGGCTCACCTTATCATGTTGATTTATGTTTTGATCAGCAATTCCTGGAATGGTGTTTCTAAGATTTGGAAGCTGCTGCCATGAGTCTTCCCAGAACCTAGCTGTGTTGCCATCCTTCACCTCCCAAAAACTGTGCTTTTGAATAATATCTCTGTGTTGAATGGCTGAATTCCAAATAACCGATCCTTTACTGACTTCTGACATTCTAATTCTCTCCTCCATGGGCGTATTGCTTGCATATTTCACTGTCCAAAGGGAGGCCCAAGGAGTACTAGGATTGGAGAGCCATTTCCACCAGATCTTGGCTCCCATTACCATATTACTATGTTCTGGGTCTCTTAGCCCAATTCCTCCTGCTTTTTTGGGAAGACACGCTTTTTCCCATTTGACTAAAGCCCATTTTCTATTAGGTCCCGTTCTCCCCCACAAGAAATTCCGCTGAAGCTGTTTGATGGCCTTAAGAACCCACTTGGGTGCTGCTAAGATGGAGAAAAGGTAAAGAGGCATGGACTGGAGAACTGCTTTGATTAGGATTAGTCAGCTTGCCAAATTAAGCGCTCTATGAGTCCAGAGAGATAATCTTGCTTCCAGTTTTTCTAAAAGACTGTTCCACGAGGAGTGCTTGAGAGCCATGGCAAATAAGGGAGCACCCAAATATTTAGATGGAAGGGTAGCTATGGAGAAGCCAAGGATACGAGCAATGGATCTCTAGGTGGTGGGAGGAGTGTTGAAGAAGAAAATCTAGGATTTAACTTTGTTTATGAGAGCTCCAGAAGCCTCCGAGAAGTCTGCAAGAATAGATTTAAGAGATCGAGCTTCTTGAACAGACGGATGACCAAAAACCATGTTATCATCAACGAATTGCTGGTGCGAAAAGGCAGGGGCCTGGTGGAAAGCTAACCCTTTGAGATGATGCGAAAGGAGGGCTTCTTTAATGCTTCGTCCTAACCCTTCAGCTAAGATGACAAACAGAAAGGGCGAGATAGGGTCCCCTTGGCGGATTCCCCGAGAGGGACGGAAGGTGGGCGACGGGATACCATTGATGAGAATAGAAAAGAACGAGGAGGAAATAAGACTACTGATCCATCTGATCCAGGAGGGGGCGAAACCAAAGGCTTGGAGGATCTTATGCATATATTCCCAACTAATGCTATCAAATGCCTTAGATAAATCAATTTTGAGCAACATACCTGGTTTTTTTAAGTGCTTGAGAGAGTGGATTATTTCATGGGTTAAGATTATCCCGTCCGTAATCTGCCTTCCTTCAACATAACCAGATTGCTCTGGAGAGATGATAAGGGGGAGCAGAGGCTTCAATCTGGAAGCTATCACCTTGGAAACAATCTTGTATATAATATTGCATAGAGCAATCGGTCGATATTTATCCGGAGTGTTGGACTCCTCTTCTTTAGGGATTAATGCTATGAATGTTGCGTTCAGGCCTGGGTACATCCACCTTAGAGTACGCGATTCTTCCGCCACCTGCCAAACTTCCCATTTGACCAGATCCCAGAAATGGTGAAAAAAATTTGAGGTAAATCCGTCGGGTCCTGGCGCTTTCCCTGCTTTGAGCTGATGTGCCGCCGCTTCCACTTCCTGAAGGCTTATAGGCTTGAGAAGGAGAGTATTATGATCTTCAGTGATTAATTTGGGTATATTTCTGATGATTTTATCAATAGCCTCTGTTCTGTTTATGTCAGGTTCCTGATTCATCTTCTTGAAGTAATCGAGGAACACCTGTTCTATTCCTTCATGTGTTTCAATTTTGCTGCCTTGTTCATTGTTGACATGAGAAATTTGATTGATCATTCTTCTTTGCACTGTGGATTTGTGAAAGAATTTCGTGTTCTTTTCACCCTCCTTCAGCCATCTAATTCTCGATTTTTGCCTCCAAAGAGTTTCCTCCTGTAACTCTCTCTCGAGTATTTGAGTTTCTAGGGACTGCTCTTTCTTGGTGAGATCTTCCGAACGTCCCTCATTTATCATTCTTTGCTGCACAGCTTTCATCTCTTGATTGAGAGCTTCCTTCACTTTGAAAATGTTACCAAAGACAGAGTGATTCCAGCGTTTTATTTCCCCCTTGAGGTATTTCAGCTTCCTTTGGAAAATGGACATTTTTGTACCATCCGTTGGATTGCATTTTTGCCAAGATGTTCTGACAAATTCATGGAAGTCCGGATGAGCTAACCAAAAAGTCTCAAACCGGAAGGGACGCCTTGTATTGCCGCCAGGACTGTTCCACTGTAGGGCTATTGGCCAGTGATCAGAACCGGAAAAAGGAAGAATAGAAGCTGTGAATGCTCCTCCTAGATGGACTGCATTATCAGAGATTAGAAAACGGTCAAGACGCGATGCTATCTGCAATGGTGCTGCCCTTTTGTTGTTCCAGGTGAAGAGGCCATTATTGGTAGGAAGATCTATCAACCAATTATCCCGAATGAAATCTTTTAATATAGATCCTTCCCTGTTTATTCTACAACGCCCTCCTTTTTTTTCCTCCAATGATGCGATCATGTTGTAATCTCCTCCAGAAATCCATAGCGGGTGTTTCCTTTCTGTGTTAAGTTGCGTTAAAGCATCCAAAATTTCAACCTTGTGCTGGGTGTCTTGAGGAAAGTACACATTTGTTATGTGACCATATATATTGGTTCCAATTATATGGAATATAGCTTGTATGAAATGTTTATTAGCATGAATATTTGCTAGTTGAATCATTCTTGCATCCCAGAGCACTGCAAGACCTCCAGATGCTCCCTGAGCATCAACAGCTGTTACTAGCCCCCCTGGCCAAGCTTTAGCTGCTACTTTTTCCAAAACTGTCGAATTACATTTTGTTTCCTGCAAAAAGAGAATTGCTGGTTTTTCCTCCATTAGCATGCGTTTTAAAAGTCTTCCTTTCTTTGGGCTATTAAGCCCTCTAATATTCCATGAAATCAGCTTCATTGGGAAGGCTTGGGGTGGGTATTGAAATACTTGGTTAGCTTGGCATATCTGCCTGATTCTACTAAAACCTCTCCAATCTTGATGGTTCTCTCTAGAGTAGATTTCCGTCCTCTTTTTTTGCTGTCTTTGGTGATAAATTTCCCATCCCATTGACTGCCGATTTGGACCCCTAGTGAATATTTCTTCTGGGCTCTATTGAGGACCGCCACTAGGTTATCCACTTGTCTTTCAGGTATTTTGTCGAAGTTCCCTGTTTTACAAGCTTGTTCTAAGCCCAGGATATCTAGCTCGCCAATATCTATTGATTCTGTATCCTCCTCCATAATTTGAGGCTCGTGATCGCCTTCCTTCTCCTTTTCTATACTAGGGTTTGTGCCATCTATATCCATATCAGGGAGGCTCCAGGATTTTGAAGCTGTCTTGAGCTTGTTGCCTTCTAGTTCTACACTCTTTTCCCCCTTTTTTGATTGGGATCCTTGAATTTTTTCCTGAGTAGCTTCTTTTTCATTGGGGGTTAAATTGTCTGGATCTTGCAGATCCTCATTGGCTAGAGCTTCAAAACTATTACTTGTAGAAGGTTTTGATTGAGCTCCTGAAGGTGTCTTTGTGGGTGCTACTGATTTCTTATTTCCCCTTCTTCGATTTGTCACCTTAGTGAAGCCATCTGACGATGTGTTTTCCTGGTCATTTTGAACTGAGGGTTTGCTATTTAATGGACAATCTCTGAACAGGTGGCCTAGGTCATGACATTTCCTGCACCTAAATGGAACATGCTCGTAATCAATTAACTGGATACATTCCACATCTTCATGAAAAAGACTCACCGTATCAGGAAGAGGTTGTTTCAGGTCCATGTAAACGCAGATCCGCGCATATGAGGTATATCTCTGCGTCTTTGTGTCTTCTGCTACCTTGACGAAGTCTCCCAGCACCTTGCCTATCGCTTTGAGAGAGTCCTCTTCCCAATATTCCAATGGCAGAGAGTACAGCCTGATCCACACCGGCGCCCAGCTCAGGTCTTCCTTATCAGGGTTGAATCGTTCAATCCATTCTCTGAGAAATAGTCCAGCCGAGTTGAAGAAATAAGGGCCTCCTTCGAATACTCTGTTTCTATCCTCCAAGCAGTTGAAGACTGCAGTGAAAAATCCCTTCGGCCCTAGGTGCAAGGTTATGTGTCCTTTTGGATGCCATTTGACATTTATCCAGGCTCTCAACGCTTTCTCGTTTGGCCATATTCCGATGAATTTGCCTATGAGAGCATGATCTCTCATATATTGGATTCTAGCATTGATGCGATGACTCGGTAGCTCCACCTTGGGTCTATGTGTGGCTACTGGCTTGCAAGTGGACGAGCTTACTTTCGGCTTGTCTTGCTGTGCTTTTCCTGTCTGGTTCTGCTGACCTTTGTTATTGCTTCCATCATCGTGCTCCTGTCCCTGCTCTGAACCCGCGATATTCCTTTGCTGGTTGTCGTTTGTTGGAGGAGGCGCCCCTCCTTCCCCCTGAAGGGGGTTCATTGAACCCGCCTGCCAAAACCTGCGATCTGTAGAATACTACTCTGCCGCGATCTGACTCTGGTGGCCGCTGTCCTGAGGACCTGCCGTTGCAGGTGAGTACAGAAACCCTAAAATCGCAGAAAACCTAGTTGCAGAGCATCTCCGCCCCTTCAATGTTCATAAGTACAAGTCTTGATATATTACTAATGCATGAAATTATTATTAAAACTAACCTGATCATATGAATATGAGACTAAGTGAATAAATCCAATTAAATGAACTAAGAAAATAAATATTTTTGTGTTATTTTGATTTTCTAGACAGCACTTGACCTGTAAGGATGAAATTAGTGAGTGAATGAATAATACACAAGTAGGCATACAAGCATGAACCAACCAAATTGAAATTATTGCGAAATGAAAATCAAGTAACATAGAAAAAAATAGCTAAACTATCTTACAACTCTCTAGGGCCCTTCTTGTTGAGTGTAAGGCGAGGTAAACTCAAATCAAATCAATTAATAACACATGCTTATGGTCTGAAAGATGGTAATTATATTGATAAACAAAGTTCTTGAATTACAAACTTTAAAATGCTTCAAAAACTTGTTATTCTCTAATAATATCTTTCAAATTGAAGAGATATTTATATTACATATAGTCTTAACAACTTAAAGAAGGAAATGGTGAAAGGAAAGTTTGTAAATTGACAACAAAGTTTAAAAATTTAATTAGGAAAATGGATCTTGCATGATTTGCTTTGCCGTAGTAAATCATGCAGATCCTCTTCATCCACACATCAAACAAAAAATATCCTGATACTCACTCACTTGCTATCAAGTTTTTCCACACTTTCTTGATGTCGAAAATCACTTCCTAAAACCCTTACATGTGAACAAAACAATATTGACACAAGCTTTGAATAAGTAGATTCTCAATCCTGATGTCCTTCTGAGTAAGCTCCACAGGTGGATGTCTAAGTATCTGAAATTTGGCATATGATAATATATTTTATTCATCTTGGAAGTCTCTACATCCTGTCTAAACATGGATTGACCTACGAAAAATTTAGTTAGCTACATAAATGTTACAATTCGGTGTCCAAAGAGATATTTTAGTTAGTTTTCACAAAGAAAATCTAGATCATGGGATACAATTATTTGATACCTTTTGTTATGCTTGAATATGACCCAAATGACATCATGACGTGTAAATATATAAAAAAATGTATAGGATTGATGAAAATAAGGGAAGAAGGATGTGAAAATTGAGGAAAATTCAAGGATCCAACATTCCCCCACGTTGAGGATGTTGCATGTCATCATGAACAAAACTCAAAACTGAAGAAATCTCCTTGCTACTACGGTGCTTCTAAGGCCTGAATAAACACACCCATATTTCTTGACACCCCATTCTTTTTCACAGTAATAAACCATTTGGGTTTTCTCATTAGAAGTTTTTCTTGCAGCCCTTCGACCTTATTTCTGAGCACCTTGTTGTTTGCTTTAAGATTTTTGTTTTTCTTATACTAGAAATACATTCTTAACAACATAGTGTCATTTTGTGTGTTCAAAAGTTCATTTTGTACTTTAACCATTTCATTTTCCTCTCTAATATACTTGTTTAGTACCTCTAACTAAGAAATATCTTGCTTGAGAGTGTCCTGTTTCCCTTGAGAATTAGTTGTATGAGTCTATGAATCAACTATATGATTATCATAATATAAAAATTCTTCATGAAATTGAGTTTCTTTAGGGGACTTTACCTTCTTCTACTCTCTTTGCTCCAAAGTCTCCAATTATTCATAAACTTCTTGTTCGGAATGCAAATTCTGCCTTGTTCTTATGTAAACATCATCTTCCTCTCAAATATTAACAATTTCTGGAGGTTTCTCGCATGCTAGATCAGTTGAATGCTTGGAAAGTCCTTTACTTCTTCTTAATTTCTGCTCTGGCTCTAGCACTTCTTGTGTAGTCCTTCTTTTGTTTCCCTTCCTTTGTGTCTTTGTTTGATTTTCTTCAACTACTTCTATTTTCTTTGTGGTCTCTGGTTCTTGTTCATTCTCGAAGGATTTATTTCTTTTAAATCTCTTGTTTCTTATTTTTATGTTTAATTTTTTCAAGGTACTAGTTGAGGGGAATGTCATCCTCTGTTTCTTCTGATAACACTTCCATTTGTTTTGCTTCATTTCCGGTCAAACCCTTTCTTCTTCTATGATATTCTCAGGGTTAGAGTTTCGAGATGTCCTTCATCAACTCCTCTTAGTTCTTTGCAATTATTCCTCTTCTGAAGCTTCTACAAAATGATTTGTAACCAGAAAATCTTTCCATTTATTACTAATATAAATTAAATGAGCTTCCATGAGATTTTTTTATAAGAACATGATGATACAAGTCTCTATCAATATTCCGAGAATCTCTATGAATATTGAAGGACATTTTATTTAGACTCCACTTTTAATAGTAAGGTAAATTCATTTCTTTTCCCTCAACAAAGTACATGAACAACCTAGCATTGTAAAATAGCATAGTACCAAACCTGCCTTCACAAGTTAGAAACTTTTGGAGGACTATTAGTATATTTCTCCATTTGGTATTCAATGCGATGATTGGCATCCATTTTTTAGTTTCTGAGGTGCCCATGTGAAGGTTATGCAAGAAATTACTCCAATACTCATCCTTGAGCCTCTAGATTTTGAGCCAACTTTCTCCGATTCAAGGTAGTTCTATTGCCTTTGCTATGAATGAATCATAAATATTAAGTTTGATATCTCATATTTCTGCTTCAACGCCATCAAATTCTCTAGTAAAATCTCTCGTGACCTCCGAATCGGATCCAAATTGGATCATTATATTTTTTTTCATCCATATTGATGCATTAAGAGTGGAAAAAAGTGAAGGAATCAACTCATGGGACCGTTTTTTACTAGTGGGACCCAGTTTGGCAAAACAAGGTTTGAAACCTTCTTGGATCGTTTTGAGACATCAAATGATGTTTTTTGGGGGTGAAGATTGTTTTGTCCTGATATTCAGGTGCCAATTGGATTTGGTTATATCCACTAAAACCATCAAGAAATGAAAAGTATTTCTTCCCTGCTAAGGTATCTAGTACTTGATCAATGAAAGGTAGTGGGAAATAATATTTTAATGTAGTATTATTCAGTTCTCTATAATCAATGCACACTCTCCACTTTCCATTATTCTTAGGAACAATCACTAAAGGTGAGACCCATTGACTATCTGATATCAGATAAATGAAATTCACATTAAGCAATTTTTGTAGTTCCTCCTTAACAATTTCTCTCAGATTGGGATTCATCCTTCTTTAACGTTGTCTAACTAGATTGGAATTTTCCTGAATGTAAATATGTTGCATACATGTGTTTGGATAAATTCCCTTCATATTAGTGTATTTCCGTGCATACACAAAAGAATGTTTCTGAAGCATCTTTATCAATTGTCTCTTTCAAAATTCTTCCAAGTTATTATTAATGTTTAATGTTTTTCCTGGAAAAATTTCTGCTAAAGAATTACTAAACTTTTCCATAGAATGTAAAGCTATTTTAGATTGACACGATGATAAATATTCAATATTACATTTCTCTTGAAAACTTTTATCTTGTTCACAATATGAAGAAGAATCATTATTATTCATCAAATTTATCAATTGATCCTCCTCATCTATTTGTGAAAGAGTAAATATTGGTTGAATATCTTCAAAGTCTTCATTATCATCATCAATCCAAACTTCACTTTTTACTTCAGTTATTGTTTTTGTAGGTGGATACAATGTGAATATATTAGCAGAACTACCATCAGAAATGTACATATCACTAGTTCTACAACTTATGAATGCATCAACTGTAGCTATCCAAGGTATACCAAGTATCAATGGATGGCCTCCTAAATTATTCTTGGGAGTTAAAATCATAAAATCAACATGATACTCCCATGAATCTAAAGATACATGCACATCTTATAATGTACCATCCTGTTCGATAACAGATCTATCTTCTAACTGTAATAAAGTTGGGGTATATTGAAGATTATGAAGCTTTAATTGATCCATATTGTGCTTGCTCATAATAATATTGGTTGCTCCTAAATCAGTCAGAGTGTTTGGAATATCAATGCCATTGATGTGAATTTTTACAATAGGGCTACTGAGACCTAAATATTTTTGAACTATTGGTTTCCCCACCATAATATCTACAACCTTTTCTACGAATTGAATCTTTTCAACATCCTTTTTTTTTCTTCCTATATTTTTAATTCAAAACTCCTTTATTGTCTTTTCAAATATAGGTATTTCCTTTATAGCTTGAAGTAAAGGAATTTTGATGCAAATATTTTTCAATTCATCTAGCATATCATATTCAAGTAAGACAATTTTCCTTTTTATTCGCTTATCAATTTTGAGCCTTTAAGGAAAAGTGGGATTTTGTAGGGAAATAGAAGGTTGCTCTACTAGGGGAATTGTAGGAGTTGGCTTTATTTGGTTGTAACCTAATTGTGTAGGAACATATTCCTTTAGAGGAGTCTTTTATTGATCGAGAGATGCCTCTTTTTTATGAATTTTATCCTCAAATTCTTGGACGAAAACTGGTGGTCATTTGTTTTGCAAAACCCTACCAGATCTAAATTGGACATCATTTAAACCTATAGAGGTTATCATACAAGCTTGAAAATTTTTACCCTTAGCATTATAGATAGGTTGTTGAGGAACTTTATTATTTGGATTCAGAAGTGGTTGAGTAGGTTGTTGATTGGAATTTTGAGGAAATGGAGTGGATGTAAGGGAAGTGGTTGACTCTCTAGCCAATTGGGGTTGGAATTGCGTTATATGGGCTGTGAATATTGAGAAGAAAATACTGAGGTTGGTATTGAGGGTATTTCTATTGGAATTGAGGATATTAAGGATTCCTACCATAAGAATTTTTTCAACCCTGTGACCAAGCTAGGTTTTGGGACTCAGGTGGCCAATTTTTCCAAGGCATAGGTGCATTCCAATTGCTTTGTCATTGTGCATATGATTGATATTGTGCGTTGGATACTTGTTTGTCTAGGCTTCAATGGTCTCTTAGGAGCAACAAAACAAAGTGATTCAACTTGATTTGTTCGAGCTTCATCTTGGAAAACTGCCTTAAGCCCATGTATTGAAGGACATTATTTTGTATCATGATTTTCTACACATATGACACATATCTCAATACTATCTAGGGGACATTCTCATAGAGCATGATTTTTCCTACACCTAGGACAAAAAATAGATAATGCAACATTCTCAACCTTTTTGTTGTTTTGTATCGTTTGAGTATCCAATTGTTCAATAAGATTTCCAAGGATATCTATTTTAAAATTGTCAAGCAAATTTCCTAATTCTGCTCTACTTAATGGTTCCAGATACAAATTTTCTTACTCTCGACATGAATGGGTCTCTTGGATTTTTGAAAATCTTTTCCTTGCCTCTTGCAATGTGTTTACACAACTCACAAATTTCCTCAAATGAAAATTGAGAGACATCTCCTTTACCCATTAAGTTGAGGATATCAATCCACTCATCTTTGATATTTTTTAGAAAATAGTTTTAGTGTCTCTTCATCTAAATTGTGCATTTTATCCCTTTTGATGTTGTAGGAAAACCTTTCCACTAGATATTCAATATTTTCATCTTCTCTTTGAACCATTTTAAAGACTTCATCCTTAAGGTTATTGTGTATACAATAATCTTTGTATTTTTCTAGGAACACTCTCTTCATTTCGTCCCATGTTCTAATAGAATGTGTGCCTAGACCCATGAACCATTTAAGGGCTCCATCTTTTAGAGTGGTTGGAAACAATTTCAATTTTTGAGTATCAAGTAAATAATCATATGATCTACACAATACTTCAAACTCAAAAAGAAATGTTTTAGGATCCTCAGTTCTTAAGCCATGAAAATTGGGAAGGGCAAAAGGTGAGACATTTTTCATGGCGACGGTATTATCTTCATCTAATATAGGGAATCCATAATGGCCATCTTCATTAAAATCTCTATCATCTACCCTTCTAGCTCGACCTCCTCTATTTCCTCCTCTACATCTTCCTCCATCGATCCTTGGCCCACCATCTCCATTGTGTACTTCTCCTTCCCCTTCTCCTACCATTGTAGATTTCTCAAAGATAATGTAAGGTTCAACAATAGGGTTGTCTACTTCCTCTTTTGGTTCTTCTACTAATGGTATGTCAGAAAACTTTTCTTCCTCTTCCTCACTAGACACTTCTAACTTCTGTACTAGGAATTGTTCACCTATTAAAGAGATAATACAACACCTTCAGTAGGGGATGTAGGTTCCTCAACTACAAGTTATGCAGACAAAGTTGGTGAGTCCCTAGGTTGAATTTCATACCTATGTACCTCAGGGAGTCTATGTCTACCTGCTATGGATGGAATGCGAGTTTCATTGGATGGTGTAGCAGGTCTAGCAGGGGTGGTTGGTGATGTAGGTATTATACTACGTCCTCTATCTCTACTTATAAATCTACCCCTAGAATCTGTTCTCTCTACATGCATCATAAATGATTTTGATATGATTAAAATTGTGCATCTAAATAATGAATGCATATAATATGATATGCGAATAAAAAATAAAGTCCTATATACACTTCCCTGATAACGATGCAAATTTTTTTGGGTAATTTAATTGGTAGTTAAATTACATCATTAAATTGTGAAAGTAAGGTTTGAGTACTTGCGAAGAATATGTGCACTATATATGATAGGAGTTCTAATTTTGATCATGCAAATCAAAAGTACACACATGTTCTTTATATAAGGCTTTTGGAATCAAAATAACTTGAAAGTAAATTATTCTAAAAGCATGAATTAGAAATGACGGAAAATAAAATTTATACTATTGACTTGAATTGAAATTACTCTATTGAACTAAATTGAAGCCCTTATGCTAATTGTGAAGTCAAATTCAATTCAATTCTAATATTTTGAATCAAAAAGGCATAATGAAATGAAGATTCTACTCTAATTATAAGCCAAATAACAAAATGAAAATACAAGCCATGATAGATTACTAATGCATGCAATTATTATTAAAACTAATCTGATCATCTAAATTTGAGAATAAATGAAGAAATCTAATTAAATGAACTAAGAAATTAAATATTTTTGTGTTATTTTGATTTTCTAGAGAGTGCTCGACCTGTAGCATTGAAATCAGTGAGTGATTGAATAAGAAACAAACAGGGATAAAAGCATGAACCAACGTAATTGGACGTGCCATGAATTGAAAATCAAGTTACATAGAAAAAAATAGCTAAACTATCTTACAACTCTCTAGGGGGCCCTCCTGTTGAGTGTGAGGTGAGGTAAACCCAAATCAAAACAATTAATAATGCATGCACATTTTTTGGAATATGGTAATTATATTGATAAACATAATTAATAATGCATGCACATTTTTTGGAATATGGTAATTATATTGATAAACATAGTTCTTGAATTAAAGACTTTAAAGTGCTTCAAAACCTTTCTATTCTCTAATAATACCTTTCAAATTGAAGAGATATTTATATTGCATGTAGTCTTAACAACTTAAAGAAGGAAATTCCAAAAGGCAAGTTCGTAAATATACATCATAATTTTAAGATTTAATTAGGAAAATGGATCTTGCATGACATTCTTTGTCGTAGAAAATCATGTAGATCCTCTTCATCTACACATCAACCATCAACTGCAATGATACTCTCTTGCTTGTTATAAGTTTTTCCACGCTCACTTGATGTTGAAAACCGCTTCCTAAAACCCTTTCACACGAACATAACAAAGTTGACCCAGGCTTTGACCAAGTAAATTCTCGATCCTGATGGCCTTCTGAGTAAGCTTCATAGGCGGATGTCCAAGTCTTTGAAATTTCACATATGCTCATATATTTCATTCATATTGGAAGTCTCTGCATCCTGTCTATCCATGGATTGAGCTATGGAAAATTGAGTCAGCCATGGAAATGTTACAATTCGGTAGCGAAAGAGATATCTTATCCAATTTTCACAAAGAAAATATAGATCATGGGCTACAATTATTTGATACCTTTTGTTATGCTTGAATATGACCCAAATGACATTATGACCTGTAAATATATCAAAGCAAGTATAGGATGGATGAAAAGAAGGGAAAAAGGATGTCAAAATTGAGGACAATTCGAGGATCCAACAATGGTCCTTAGCTTTCATCTTCTTATCATGATCAAAATTTGGAAGTAACTTTTTCAGATGTTTAGGCATGCAATGAAGATTTACAGGAAGAGTAAGAGGCCCTTGGGCCATCCAATCCAATTATTCACAACCATGTCTTCTTCTTCCTCCTCTTCTCCCTCTGAATCTGAAGAGTGTTATACTTCACCTTTCAAACCTTTATTATAATCAAGCTCTTCTTCTTGTATCGATTGTTCTTTGTTAGAAGAATTAAAACCCTCCCTGTCTCCTTCCAAATCCTCCTCAATGTGTGGAAGACCCCATTGTTGATGTGTTATTTCATTAGGATCAACTAACACTTCAAGGGTTGAGATAACCAAATCCTACACTAAAGAAACCAATACACCGTGACAATTTGTATCTTTATTTATCAAATTATGAGGAAGAATAGAAGCGACAAGGAGTAAACCAAGAACTCTTACAAATTGATGAGTAATAGGCCAAATTGTCTAGAGTTTATCATAAGTGAATTCAAAATATTGTTTCGGACTTTGATGAGAGGAATCTCCTATCTTAGGAAAGTGAGTTGGATTTAAACTCAGACTGTTACTGCCTTGCACAGATGGTTTGTTGTTAGGATGTGGTGAATTGTCTTCCATATAAAGGCTGCCATCCTTTTAACACTAGAATGTTGATGGTGCTAGATCTTGCCAACATACATGGGTTATCCCTAATACAAAGTCCCAATTAGACCTCACACTTTTTGGTGTAGGAATCCTATATGGAAATGTGTCCCAACTGCCATATACTTAAATATTTTCCTTGGTTGTAGTTGTTAGCATAAGAGAGCAACACACATGTACTTTTGAATGAGCAAGTAAGTGTGCCCTCTGAAATGTTCAATTGTAATATGTATCTAGTTTCTTTCACCAAAAGGGAAGAGAAAGTGATCCTTTAAAACAAAAGTATTAGTTCTATTCCAATAAAGACACACGCGCATACATATGAAAGAATCATTATCCGTCTATCGAAAAAGTTCACATGGACATAATTATCATTAAAATAATTACAACACACATTTAATGAGATGAGCACCAAATATAATGAATTAGTTCAGTTTCTTTAGTACGTATGAACAAAACACATATTGCAAACATATAAAGAATAGTCTTATTACATTCACGATATATGCATGAAAGTGTGTTGGCTCAATGAGCTTCAAATATTATGTGAAAGTTCCAAGATACATTGATACAATAAGACACCACTAGCTCCAATAGTGGAGCCTTACGATACTACTTGCTCTCCAAAAGAACAATCTTTCTCTCTAATTCCTAGGTGGAGAAGCTAAGGTGAAAAGTCCTTTTCTTGAGTAATGAGGCTTTTTTTATAACAAGAGGAATGAACTTTCATATTCCTCATGACTCTTGGACTACCCTCATGACTCTTAGACTTCTAATGTGACCTTTTGACTTCCATGAGACTTTTGGACTTTTCCTAATGACTCTTTTTTCCATATATGACTCTTGGACTTCCACATATTTACATTTACAATATTTTCCTAAATCACATCATCATTTTCCACATCATCATGTGACGACAACATGAAAAGTCACATCCATTGATGACTTGGAATCATAGTGACTTGTGACAATGGGGTTCTTTGAGAAGTGGCGACACTACCACTATGTCTTCAATACTTGTAAAAAATATTAAATTTTTGTTGCCTTCTACCCTCCAAAGGGTATTTATATGCAATGGAGTCTTCATGAGTCATTTTGATCATCCAGATCCATCATTCCTTCAACTATCACAAAATATGACTTTGATTTCAAGTGCTTCCTTGGGAAACTTCTATGAAATATCTCCTCACAGATCTTTGCCATGCTTTGTTGGCATTATGACACAGATTTAGCACTATGACACAAATGTTGTCCTTGATGGAAACTCTCATAGATAACAGATCATAGTTCAGGCTCACAGAATGAAGAAAGAGAGGTATACGTAGGTTCCCATTGATCAATCCGCATGTACACGCGGGTTCATAGACCAAAAGGCGTGTATGATGTACACACAGACTTTCACGAAAGGAAAGGTGCGTACATGTTGGAAAACTTGGTTTTGGTCTGTGGTATTTGGTCCATGGTATTGTGATCCATGGTATTGGTCCAAGGTATCTTGTCCAACATGTTGAACCCAGGTATTTGGTCCAAGGTATTGATTCTAAGTGGTTTTGGACCATGGTATTGAGTATCATTAGGCAAAGACACTCATGAGTTGAATATCTAATGAACAACAAGATCTAGATTACAGATTATTGGGTTATGGGGCACAGCTGGATCTGAATCAAGGATGAACCTAAGCGCTTGATGAAGGATAAGTTCTATTTATGGGTCAAGATCTTAAGGCTTGAAGAGAAGTGTCTTTGTGTGGTTTTTGATCTTTTATCTTAATAATTGGTGCATGTCGTAATCTGTAAATATGATGATCTGGGTATAACTGATGTTTGAATAATTGTAAAGTTTAAATCATCATTTACAGATCTGTACGCAGGTTCACTTTAGCAGAGGCATGTATACACACTGGTTTTGCATATCAAAACAATGTATACGCATGTTCGACTTGAGTAGACGGTGTATGTATGTAGGTTCGACACATTGAAGTAGCGTATACCTCATAAAATATGCTTTAGCTACTTATGTTTGCTGTTGTAGTGTTCTGGGTTCTGGCTTGGGTTCTGGTTATTGTTACTATATTCTGGTTACAACATTCTGAGAAGTGATTGATTGATTCAGTTTTGGTTGGTGCAAAGGACATTGGTTGATGCAGATAAATTTGATGTTTGATTGATGGATCCAATCTAAAAATTTATGAAACATGGTCCCTGAAAGAAAAGAGAAGGTTGTAGCCTTCTGTAGGCTTGCACCTACGTACTAGTAAACACATTAGCTAGTACAAGAGCTAGGGGGTTGTATCTCCCTTCTAGGAGAAGCTGGAGAATGAGAGAAGGTTGTAGCCTTCTGTAGGTAGAAGCCTGCGTACTAGTGTAAGACTGCACTAGTACAAAAATTGTAAAAAGAAGTTTCTTATTAAAAGAAGATAGAGACGATTGCAGTAGGTGGTTTTCACCCACATTGAATTTCCACCTTATATCTTATGTTCATGTGTGTGTGATTTCCTGTTCTGTTTTACTGCACCTAGTTACTATTTATATGGTTTTGATGCACTGATTAAAGGTCAACATATGAAAAATTAACTGAATCATAAGTTTGTAGGATATACACTGGTTGCCTTAATAAAAGTTGCGTATACAAACAAGTTACATTAAATAAAGTAGCATATATGAATCTGAGTATGGAAATGAAATAATATTGACTTGCTAATACTGATTCATCCCCCCCTCAACGTTATTTCCAACAATTGGTATCAGAGCAGGTCCTTCAGAAGAAGCTTGATCGCTTGAAGGAAGATCTTTCATCATGAGTAACTACGAAAGAGAGGGATCCATTAGACCACCAATATTTGATGGGAGCAACTTCATTTATTGGAAGGTAAGAACACAACCTATCTTCAATCTCTTGGAACAGATGTTTGGGAAATTGTGGAAGGAGGATATACATTTCCATCAGCAATTCCTACAGATACGGCAGGTAAAAAGCAATATGAAACCAATGCCAACGCTGTCAATACATTATTGGGGAGTTTGTCACAATCAGAATTTGTCAAGGTCATGCAGCACAAAACCACCAAAGAAATATGGGACAAGATTGTTCTAAGCTACGAAGGAGACAATCAGGTAAAATTTGCAAAACTACAATCTCTCAAAATTCAATATGAAACTCTCAAAATGCACAATGATGAAAGTATAGCTAATTACTTCCTACGTATATATGAGATTGTTAATTGCATGAAAAACTTGGGTGAAGTGATAAAAGAAGTTACTTTAGTTGAAAAGGTTTTAAGATCCTTGTCTACTAAGTTTGAATCAAAAGTTTCTGCCATAGAAGAAAAGCAGGACCTTCAGAGTATTACTATGACACAACTGCATAGAATCTTAACTGCATTTGAAATGAGAAATGGAGGTCCATCAGATATGAGAGAAGTCACATTTAAAGCTTCAGGAAGAGAAGAGCTCAATGAAACATGACATATTTTAGAAGGAGAGGAAGAAGCAAACTTTGTTAAGAACCTTCAGCGGGGTTTTGGAAGATTCAGAGGTAAACTATCTTTCAAATGTTTTGCTTGTGGAAGAGTCGTTCATTATGCAGCCAAATGTCCTCATAAAGAAAAGATTGATAAAGGTAAGGAATCAACAAAATGGAATAGAAAACAGAATGTAAGTAAGAAGAGCTACTATACGCATGATGATAGTGATGGTTTATCAAAAAGTGATGAAGATGAAAATAGTAATGACTATAGACTTCTTATGGCTTTTGAAGATGATGATTTCTTGGATGCTTTAGATGAAGATGACCTTTACGAAGAAATCTCTAAACTCTAAATATGTTTAGAAGAAAAGAATATGATTATAGATACTTTGACATTCCATCTTGCTAAAAGTGAAAAACACAATGAAAAACTAGAATGTGAAATTGTGGGTCTAAGAAAAGATATTGAGAAAAAAAAAGCTCTCAATCATAGATTTGCTAAAGGTTCAGAAACTTTAGATGAAATTATCAAAGTGCAACGCTCTCCTTTGATAAAGATAGGTCTTGGATATATTAAAGAAGCATCTCAAGCACAGAAGCCATCAACCTCCACTAAAAGCTATCTTGATGCAGCAAAGAGAAGTCAACAGTTTGACAATCATCAGAAAAGGCATAAAGAAGATCACTAGGTAAATCAGGTTCAATCTACTTCAAGGATGAACAAAAGTTACAACCAACCTCAGGTAAATCATACTCAATTTGCTTCAAGAATGAATGTCAATGGAAACTACAATCACCAGGTCAGTAGATTTGATAATCGCAGGAACTTCTTTAATGGACAATGTTTTTCATGTCATAACTTTGGACACAAAGCTGCTCAATGTGTTGCCTACAAGACCATCATGACTAGAGAAGCACGAAATCAAAGGAATGTGACAGGGATCATGAAAAGGACCTACAATAAATTTTTGCTTCTTGAAAATGAAATAGAATGCTCTATCTGTAACAACTTCGGTCATGAAGATTTTGAATGTAGGAGTAAATTTCGGGAAACATCTCAAAAGGAGCAAACTTCATTGAGTCCCAAAATATGGAGGAAGAAAGAACCATAAACAAAAATATGTGGTATAGCCTTGTATGAAAAAGGACAAGAAAATCAGTGGTACATCGACAGTGGATGCTCGAAACACATGGCAGACGATAAAGAAAAACTTTAGTCATACAATGCTTTAGAAAAGGAAAAGAAGGTCTCATTTGGAAATGACACTCCTGCTGTCATAAAAGGTAAAGGTTCTATTCTCTTAAAGGAAAAGGTTAAAGCAAGGAATGTTATGTATGTTGATGGTCTAAATAATAACCTATTAAGTGTCAGTCAAATGTGTGATCAAGGAAATGAAGTAGTATTTCGATCAAATGGATGTGTTGTTCGTGAGATTGATACAGGAGAAACCGTAATCAAAGGCATAAGAAATCCAAACAACTTACACATACTCGAGGGAGGACAAAAACAATGCTATCTAAGAAAAAATGATGAAAGCTGGCTATGGCACAGAAGCTTGGGGCATCTAAGCTTCCCAAAAATAAGGAAAGCATACAAATTCAAGGGAGAAACCATGATCAAAGGCATAAGAAATCCAAACAACTTACACATACTCAAGGGAGGACAACAACAATGCTATCTAAGAAAAAATGATGAACACTGGCTATGGAACAGAAGATTGGGGCATCTAAGCTTCCCACAAATAAGGAAAGCATGCAAATTCTAGGCTATTCATGATCTTCTTGATATCAGCATTCCAGAAAATACAATATGCAAATCATGTCAATTTGGTAAGAAAACTAGAGCACATTTTCCTGAGAAGGAAGGATCAGCTAGTAAGCCTCTTGAACTTGTTCATACTAATTTATGTGGTCCATCAAGCAAAAAGTCACCTTGTGGAGAAGAATACTTTATATTGTTCATTGACAATTTTTCCAGAATGTGTTGGATAGGACTTCTAAAGCATAAAGATGAAGCATTTGAAAAGTTCAAAGCCTTCAAAGCTTTGGTTGAAAATGAATCAGATCACAAAATCAAATGCCTCAGATCTGATTGAGGAGGGGAATTTACCTCGGATGAATTCTTCGAATTTTGTGAAGAACATGGAATAAAAAGAGAATTCTCCACCACAAGGACTCCTCAGCAAAATGAAGTGGTAGAAAGGATGAACAGAACTATTCAACAAATGGCTCGTGCCATGCTAGATGAGTCTAGAACTTCTGCAACCTTCTGGGGTGAAGCTGCATTTGCTACCATCACTATTCTCAACAAAACAAACATTCAGGTAAACAACACTCAAACTCCACATGAACTTTGGTATGGTAAGACTCCTACTATAAAATACTTCAAAGTTTTTGGAAGCAAATGTTACATCAAAAGGATTGATGAAAAACTTGGCAAGTTTGAACCTAGAGCAGATGAAGGCATTCTCCTTGGTTACTCTTCCCAAAGTAAAGGATATAAGTGTTATAATAAAAGACTAGGGAAAATTGTTGAAAGTATTTATGTTGTGGTTGATGATGCAGGACAAAATCCAAAGCAGGTAAAAACCGAAGATTATGAAGAAGATGAGGATTATCCTTCCACATCAAATCAGACTAATTTTGAAGAAGAAACCAATGAAGCACCAGAAGAATAGATAACGGTAGAAGAAAAGACTCCATCCAAGTATGTTCAGAAAAATCATCCAGAGACTCAAATTTTGGGATAGAAAGAGGCAGGGATGCAGACAAGAAGAACTATTACAGAAGCTTCAAGCTATCTAGCATTTCTTTCCACCATCGAACCTCAAAATGTACATGAAGCATGCAAAGATGAATGTTGGGTCAAGGCCATGAATGAAGAGCTAGAGCAAATTGAAAAGAATAATACTTGGGAATTAGTTCCTAGACCTCATGATAAGAATATCATTGGAATCAAATGGATATTCAAAAACAAGTTGAATGAAAATGGAGAAGTTATAGAAACAAGGTTAGACTTGTTTGTAAAGGATATGCTCAACAAGAAGGTATAGATTTTAAAGAAACTTTTGCACCTATTGCTAGACTTGAAGCCATAAGAATGTTCCTTGCTCTTTCTAGCTTTCAGAACTTCAAAGTATACCAAATGGATGTAAAATCTGCCTTTCTTAATGGAGACTTAGAAGAAGAAGTATATATTGAGCAACTAAATGGATTCATCCTCAGAAATGATCCAAAACTTGTATGCAGACTCAGAAAAGCTCTCTATGGTCTAAAACAAGCTCCAAGGGCTTGGTATTACCATCTTGACAAATACCTCCATCAACAAGGTTTTTCAAAAGGATTAGTTGATAGCAATCTATATACAAAGATTGACAATGATAAATTGCTAATACTTGTTGTGTATGTTGATGATATCATTTTTGGTAGCAATGAAGAAGCCATGGGTCAAAACTTTGCTTTGGTATTGTAGAAAGAATTTGAAATGTCCCTGCTTGGTGAACTCACATATTTTCTTGGTTTACAAGTTCAAAAATTCTATCACAAACCAAGTATCTCAAGCAGATCTTGAAAAAATATGGCATGGAAGATTCTAAACCAGTATGTACCCCTATGGTAACAGGATGTAGTCTCAGTTCAAATGATGAATTAGCAGTAGTACATCAACCAACCTATAGATCCATGATTGGCAGTCTTCTTTATCTAATAGGTACCCAACCAGACATCATGCATGTAGTGGGAATAGTTGGAAGATTCTAAGAAAATCCAAAGGAATCATACCTTCAGGCTGTCAGAAGGATTTTCAAATATCTTCAAGGAACACAGAACTTTGGTTTATGGTATCCTAGGGATACAAATCTTACACTTCATGCATATACAGGTGTAGATTGGGCAGGAAGTGTGGATGACAGAAAAAACACTAGTGGTGGTGCATTTTATATGGGTTCCAGATTAGTATCTTGGTTCAGCAAGAAACAAAGTTCAATTGCATTATCTATAGCTGAAGCAAAATATGTGGCTGCTGCATCTTGCTGCACACAACTCCTTTGGATGATGCAAACATTGCAAGACATTCAGATTACATGTACTCAACCCATCTCCATTCTATGTGATAATACAAGTGCAATCAGTATTTCAAAGAATCCAGTCATACATTCCAAGACCAAGCACATACCTATCAAATATCATTTTCTATATGAACAAGTGCTTGAACAAAAGGTAAAATTGGAGTACGCTCCCTCCAAAGAACAGGTTGCTGATATATTCACCAAACCACTACCCAGAGAGACATTTGAATATCTCAGACAGAAGCTAGGAGTAGTTTGCATCATATTACTGTTGAAACTTATCTATTTCAGAGAAAAGTGGTTGTCCGCAAGTTTCATGAAGCGTATTCATGTACATACGCTGGTTGCTATGGATACAGTCGTGTATATGTTGGTTTGAAGAAAAACTCTAGACCAGACTCAGGATGAAAAGGGTATGATATGGGTCTAACAGTGATCATCTGGCACAGATTCAGGGGGAGCATATACTTCTAATAATGCATTGTTGGCATTATCTTAGAAGATCTTGATACAAATTCATAGATTCAGGTGGAACAGGTGCAGAGGGAGATCATGGTTGCTGATATGGATGGTGATTGATAGATGCTGCTGATGACAGTTGCTGATAACTATCATAGTCTTGTTTTAGATATTTTGTCTCTATGTCATGTATATCTTTTATTATCAAGGTCATGAAACGACCTATTTTGTTTCCCCACTATGCATGGGATGGATGATGTAATGTTCTTGTTTTGTCATGTATAAACATTTGGTATATCCCCACTTGGTTGGGAGATGGATGTATGTATGAGTCTTTGGTGATAGGAAGGTCATTTATGATGTATAGAGTCATGTTCTTCTTGTAGAACATCTTTTTGCAGACCTTGCTTGTAGTCAGGGGGAGCATGGATAGCACGCTTCAGCATATTAGAGAATTCAACATGTACTTAGGGGGAGCATAACCCTTTGCCCTTGATGACAAAGGGGGAGAGTGACTTGGGGTTGCCATCAAGTCTAAAGGGGGAGATTGTTGGCATTATGACATAGATGTTGTCCTTGATGGCAACTCTCATAGATGACAGATTATAGTTCATGCTCACAGAATGAAGAAAAAGAGGTATACGCAGGTTCCCATTGACCAAGCCTCGTGTACACGTGGGTTCACAGATCAAAAGATGCGTATGACATACACATGCACTTTCACGAAAGGAAAGGCGCATACATGTTGGAAAACTTGGTTTTGGTCTGTGGTATTTGGTCCACGGTATCTTGTCCGACGTGTTGACCCTAGGTATTTGGTCCAAGGTATTGATTCTAAGTGGTTTTGGACCATGGTGTTGAGTAAGGCCTAAGACTATAAAAGGAGGAGAAGATCATTAGGCAAATGCACTCATGAATTGAATATCTAATGAAGAGAAAGATCTAGATTATAGGTTATTGGGTTATGGGGCACAGCTGGATCTGAATCAAGGATGAACTTGAGCGCTTGATGAAGGATAAGTCCTATTTATGGGTCAAGATCTTAAGGCTTGAAGAGAAGTATCTTTGTGTGGTTTTTGATATTTTATCTTAATAATTGGCGCATGTCGTAATCTGTAAATATCATGATCTAGGTATAACTAATGTCTGAATAATTGTAAAGTTTAAATAATCATTTATAGATCTGTACGCAGGTTCACTTTAGTAGAGGCACATATACACACTGGTTCTACATATCAAAACAGCGTATACGCATGTTTGACTTGAGCAGATGGCATATGTACTCAGGTTCGACACATTGAAGTAGCGTATACCTCATAAAATATGCTTTAGCTACTTCTGTTTGCTGTTGTAGTGTTCTGGGTTCTGGCTTGGGTTCTGGTTACTGTTACTATATTCTGGTTATAACATTCTGAGAAGTGATTGATTGTTTCAGTTTTGGTTGGTGCAAAGGAGATTCGTTGATGCAGATAAATTTGATGTTTGATTGATGTTATTGATGGATTAGAAGCTTGTGTACTGGTATAAGACTGCACCGGTACAAAAATTGTAAAAAGAAGTTTCTTATTAAAAGAAGATAGAGACAATTACAGCAGGTGGTTTTCACCCAAATTGGGTTTCCACCTTATATCTTGTGTTCATGTGTGTGTGATTGTCTATTCTGTTTTACTGCACCTATTTACTGTTTATATGGTTCTGATGCACTGATTAAAGGTCAACATATGAAAAATTGACTGAATCATAAGTTTGTAGGATATACGCTGGTTGCCTTAATAAAAATTGCGTATACACGCAAGTTACATTAACTGAAGTAGTGTATATGAATCTAAGTATGGAAATGAAATATTATTGACTTGCTAATACTGATTCACCCCCACTCTCAGTATTATTTCCAACATGCTTATGGAGAATACTTGTAGATGAAGATCACTCATGGAAAGCAAAAATTAGACCAAAAATCTCTTATTATATCATGTTTCATGCAAATTTTGTGGCCGTAGCTTATCAGTGTGTAAGGGAAGGAAAGAGGGACCTTCCAGGTGTAGGGTGCACTTGCAAGAGATAGAGGAGGGCTTCATTTCTCATTGAGACCACCGTGCTCAACACTGGAGGAGGAGGAGGCAAGGTGGGCGCAGGTCATAGTTGCAAGGGGAAAGGCAACATGAATGTTCACTAAAAATGCACCATGCACTAGGGAGGAGAGCCATGAACACAAGGAGGGTGAAAGGCACACTTTTAAGGCACAAAGTAAGGCATCACTACCCACTAGAAGTACACAGTGCACTCAATTGGGAGACATCGGCTTGATTGTTGCAAGAAAAATAGACATGCAATATGAAGGGATGGTTTGCTGACTAGAAGTAGGTTGTATGCAGAAGGTACAAAGAGAGCTTAGGCTAGCATAGGCATAATTATAGCTGACAAGGAGGGTCTCCACTAGGCCTTAGAAGTGCGTAGTGCGCTCTTCATAGCCTAGAGGGTAGGTTTGCAAAGTCATACAAATGACTAAGTACAGAATGGTGAAACATGTGTTAACACACTATTAAGGGGGAAATTAAGCATCACATGTCTACAAATAAAAAAAACTTAGATGGCACCCATGACTAAGAAATATACATCAAAATTTCAATTCACAAAAAATCTCCTAGTGAAACAAACAAAGTATGTGTAGTTACGACCAATAAGTGTTGTTTTGTGACTAGGAAGTGTAATATGACTCCAAAGTGTGCAATTTATTCTCTTAGTTATAACTTATTTGACAAAAATTAGGAAGGGACATGGACACTTTAAACATGTGTAAGAACATAAAACATCACTTTAAAACCAAAAGCGATACTTCACATGACAAAAGGTAGGATCCAAAATTAAAATATAGCAAAATTTTGAAGGGTGTTGTAGTAATGACAATAAATTCCTAGGATGGATTTTTGTCTGACATATGTATTGGCTTAGTAGCCTAGGCTTTAGATTCCCTATGTTTACCTATGTATTCAATTGATATTTCTGATGTGAAAATCTATGTTTTTAGCTATGATATGTATATGACAATTTCGATGGTGTTATTCTAATGATTTGTTTAATGATATTGTTTTTATATGCATGGTTTGATTCTCAATGTAACAAATGCCAATTCAATACATATGTAGCTAATAAATAAAAAAATGCATTATCATCTCTGGGAATATGAAAGTAAGCATTGTAGAAAAATGCCATTCCAAAAGATGTGCCCTCAAGTAGTAATGAAGTAATGTAGGGTTCCCCATAAAGTAAACATGGTTTAGCTAAGACACTACACGTTGCAAGTCAAGTTGGACAATCAAGTGGACAATCCCAAGTGAAATTGCCTTGGTTAAGATATCAATGATGGAAATATACTCTACCATGTTATTAGTGACTGGGTGAATACAAATGTCCCTTGCAATCACAAGCTAATTGGTGCATAATATGAGTACCCAAGTGACGAAAGTTATGTTCTAAGTGTTATGATTGGCACCATCTACAAAGCTTGTGTAAATTATGGAGGGAATTGACATATCCCAAGAAATCACTACACATAAGTGAATAACCAAAGAAACTATCAATACACACAAAAGCAAAAAGAGAAAAATGCATCACACACGCTGTTGCACAAAATGTTGTCACCATGACATTCTGTAGTCAATGTGAGTCTATCACCACTCATACTTTCCTCCTTTGCAAGTCTTAAACCTCAACGCTTCATGCCAAGCCTTGAAAAATGAGAGAAGGTCCTTAAAAATATCTAAAAATCTGGTTCCGCACTTTCTCTTAGCATTACCTGCGGTCCCGCACCCCCTGGTCATGTCCCTTGCGGACCTACCCACTCTGTTTCTATGTAATGGGTGCGGACCCCTGTAAAAGTAAAAAAGGCACAAGTACATTCTTAAAAATTCACTTTGGGTTATTTTTGGAAGCTTCTAGAGGGAATCTTGAGGTGGCAAGTTCGCTCCTTTGATGTTCATGCATCCCATAACTAAAGGAGCTAACCCCTTGATGTGAGGAGCTTATCCCTTTGAAGGAGGACTCTATCCCTTCATAGGTGGACCTGTAACTTCCTTCCTTTGCACTATAAAATGAGGCATTGGGTTGGTTACTAGGGAGGTTGAAAGCTGAATATTTTTGAGGGTAAACTCTATTGGAATTTAGACTTCCTAATTGAGCTTGAGAGGAGAGATTACATACCTTTTGATCTCATTGGGAAGAGTGTGAAGCTTGTCAAAGTAGAGGAGATTCTTGCTTGGAACCTGGGAGGAGCTTGTACAACATCAAGGCAACAAGGTTGTAAAGTTCTTCTTTGTTTAAAGTTAATACAATCAAGTTTATTTTTCTCAATAAGCTGTTTCTTATAGTTTATTTCATGGATTCCTTGATCACCATGATGAATATGATTTATTATATTGGCTATGCAAGTGTTATTTGATGTGTGCTTGTTTGTGTTTGCAAGTTCTTAAAAGGAAACTCATTCGGATGGTCGAAGTGTGGCTGCCACAAACTAGCGTTGGACTTAAGGTAAGGTCTAAAACACCTCTTGGTTTTTATTTATAAATCACAATATTTAGAGAAAGGTAGATTTGATTGTTCTGCTTGTCTCTAGATATCTGTAGATACTAGGGAGATCGGTCTTGTCCGCAAGAACGATTTATTCGGTCGACAAAATGGCGACCATACTGGGGACTTGAATTTTGGTTTTTTGCCTTTACTTTTACTTTGACTTGAGAAACTTTTTCTCTGTTTCTGGTTTTTGCTTGATGTGTGTGGGATTGGGTAGTTTTTTAGATTCTAAATTGTTTTTTGTTTTTCATGCTTTTGAAAGAGGACCGCACGTTCTGCTTGTAACATAGTGCGGACATCCCCACATTGTTGCTTTACTACACAGAGCGGTACCGCATCTGGTTATACTAGAGGCCTGCGGACCCTGTCAAATTTTTGAAAAACCTAAAATCTTTTCATCCAGTTAAACTTAGGATTTGTTTATGTTTTTTAGCCTCTGCCCAAATCTGCATGTGTCTTGTCAGAAACTTCTTGTAGGTGAGTTCCATTGGCATTTTGGTTTTAGGTGATTTTCTAGAAGTTTTGCGTGCCTAGTTTGATTTTCGTTTGGTCTTTGTAGTAACTCAGAGTTTAGAAGCCTAAGAAACCTCAGATTACCCTGGTTTTTTGCTGGTCTTCTTAATGAGTCTCACTGATTTGTGAAATCTACCTTTGGTGAGGAATATATCTCGTTTTCTCTTTGCAAAGCTTTGAAAGAACTTGTTTTGAAAGTTTTGAATTTCATTTTTAAAAAGAAAACATAAGCTGGGTGTTTTTTGATTAATTTGTTATTCTGAACGAATTAGTCCTTAGTTTGCTGAATAACTAAGTAAAACGTCCTCGAAAAGAAATTTTGTAAGCTTTTACTTCAATTAGGTTTTTAGAAGTTGTAGATCTCAAGATTAGGTTTTTCATAGTTTTGAGTGCTTTCTAGAAATTTTAAAATCTCTTTTGAAAGAATTTGTTTTTGTAGTGTTTGAGTGTGGAAAAAGCAAAATGATTTTTTCGTGAGCATAATTAGTAGTCTCGTTTTGAGTTTGTTGGAAAAGACAAAAAAGTTTTTCTTTTCATTTATTTTTTAAGGAAAGATTTGTTTTTTAAGCAATTGCATTCTCAACTCTTTCTTTAGCTAGAAATTCATTGAAGAAAAAGAATTGTTTATCATCTTAGGTGCATTTTTAGTGTTTTGGAGTCGAGTCTTCACACCATAAAGTTTCATCTCCATACCTTTTGACCTAAGGAACAACCAATAAAAATAATGCTTAAAGTAAAATTTATCTAGCAATATTTTTATTTCTATGGCTCTTTATCACCAACGTAGCTTAGGCTAGTATCTTGGAGTAGGGAGTAATTAACTCTCCAAGATAGTTAAAACAAACAAGTAGCTATATCTTGCGGTAGGAGATAAATTCCAATTGTTACATCTATGCTCTGGGAAGCTCCTCTTAAAGGAGTCAAGCACGAGATCATATCTGAACCAGTGGGGTAATCAATCCTTCCTCATTGGGAACGATAGATGATATACACGTATTAAAAATGGTAAACCTCAGATTGACCATTGTCGAGGAGCCCGGGGTCACTTGTTGGTAAACCTTGGATTATGTCAAGGAGCCTTCAAGGGGATTGAGCTTTGTTACTCTGCCCTTGCGTGTGTATCGGATCATAGACTGTTCCCCTAGGTATATTTGTTTCTGTTGGTAACCATAATGACCATAATTTATAGGTTTCTTTCCTAAGGTGACGATGGAGGGAATATCCCACTGTACCTGGAGCAGACGTCGACTAGACTCACTTGGACTCTCTGTGGGGTTCTCTTCACTCGAGACGGTTTAGTGAAGAAACTTGTGCCAGTCTATTTCATTAAGAAGGTTGTCGGGTAACTGTTCCAACTACCCTTTCTATATTGAATTTTGCAACGTTGGATTTCATCACCAACTAGTGTTTTCAGTACGGAAAGTTACTGTTTGTGTGTGGTTTGAACTCCTAGATTTTCAGGCGTGTGATTCAAATTGTTTGGTTCTTTAGAGACTTTAGGTGGTTTTATTGAGATTTTTCTTTGTTTGCGTGTGAAGTAATTAAAATATTTAATCGTGGCTGAATTACCGAGACAATCCCGTAGACTTTGGGGGCAACCTCCCGAGTATTCACCAAGCCAGCTTGAAGGGCTACGAGCTCTTGTACCTCCTAGTGACATAGATTTGGGTCACCGGAAGAAAGAGAATCTTCTTTAGTTGTTCATCCTGATTATCAAGTTCAAGCAACAGAGTATATTTTTGAACCAATTTCATTTTCTGAAGTTACTGGTAGTGTTTCTTCTACTAGTGAATTAGCTGAAGAACCTGAAACTGAACCTGCTGCTACTCCATCATCAGGATTTTCTTTTCCAACTTCCAGTGGTCCTAGTTCACCCAGGGTTGGAAGGATCATTACCCAAAATCTTCCTTCTAGACTTATTGCTATTGAAGAACTCGTTAATCCGAAAGAAGGTATATCTATCCCTAAAAATCAACCAACTATAGAACTTAGGGAGTGTGAATCAATTTTCTACAGTCCACCTAGGAGGGACGCTTGGTATCTTTCATTGACCAACTTTTTAGAAAATCCGGGTCTCAGTTTTTCACCACCTCGAGTTCCTTTTCATCCAACACCTAGAGGTTATTATCCTCCTTTGAATATGTCGAGACAGTCATCCATGTTTTCCCAATCACCGGAAACATTTTTGTATGGCGGTCCTTCTATTCCTTCTGGGTATCAGTCACTCACTGGTACTTTTTCAGGAGCATCTCCTCAACCTGTTGAACATGGATTATCAACTGGTAATAATGGAACTAAACCATTGAGTGTAGAAGACATTCTTATGATGTCAGGTACCAAACCAAATCCGCAACCTCAAGGTAGTCAGTTACTGGGGGGCAACCTCAAGGTACTCAATTATCGCCTGGGGGGCAACCTCAAGGTACCCAGTTATCGCCTGGGGGGCAACCTCAAGGACAATACATACCTTCGGGACAGTACATTCCTCAAGGTCAACCCCAGACTCAGTACGTACCTCAAGGTCAACCCCAGTATCAATATGTACCTCAAGGTCAATCCCAGTTTCAATATGTGCCTGAAGGTTATCAACCTCAAGGTTAGTACCCAACCCAAGGTTTCCAACCGCCTTTAGGTCAATCATTTGTCCAAGGAGCTGGAAATGTACCTTTGAATTATCAACCCTACCCTCAACCCAATTATGGTCCTCAATATGCTCAACCCTCTATGGGTCCATACCCCGGAATGAACATGGTGTGGGATCCATCTCAATCTCAGCAGATCTTGCAACCTAATGTGTAGTTGTCATCTCAATCTGGACAACCTTTGGTTTCTGGTTCAACCCAGCAACCCGTCCAGCCTACCATTCAAACTTCTGCACCTGGTGTAGCTCATCAGTCTGGGCCTAGTTCACCTCAAACTCCGCCTCAAACGACTGTTGCAACTACTGTAGCATCTGTTCAATCTACCCCACCTACTTCTGGAGTATCGACAGCTTCGGTTTCTACTGTTCATGCATCAACTCCTCAAGCATCTTTGCCTCAATCTGGACCTACAATTTAGACTTTGGTTCAAATCCCTATAGGACAACCTGGTCCAAGTACGTTTGTCACAATTTAACCTCAATTTACTTATCAACTGTACCAGGGACAGTACCAATTCGGTCCTGCTGTGTAGAACCTAGTCTACTAGTGTCAACCATACCCTGGATATACTTATCAGCAACCTCAACAACCCCAGTATGGTTCGGTTAATCCTGGTTTTCCAGGAGGATATAATATCCCAAATGAAATTCCAATTCCAAGTTATCCTGGATATCCTCCTCCTGGGACTGGTCTTATGACCCAGGGTTTTCGAGACCCTAACCGTTAGTTACTATTCATTGCAACTTTGGACTTGCCTGATTTGTCACACCTTACGAACGATCCGATTAATTATCTTCCGTTTTGGCTGCTAATGCTGAATAAGTTGCCCAGTGATATCCCAAAGTTTGAAGGTAAATCAGGAGAGGATCCGTCAAACCATGTGATGACTTATCACCTCTGGTGTGCATCTAACTCCATTATAGATGATTCAATTTGTTTACGTCTTTTTCAACGCACTTTGATTGGTCTTGTGGCCAAGTGGTACATTGAGTTACTGCGAGCCTCTTTTTATAACTTTAGTCAGCTACCTACTTCATTCTTAACTCATTTTCAGTTGCCTATCAGATATGACAATGGCATGGAATTATTAACTTCATTAAAACAGTCAACGTCCACTTATATTTCAGATCACATTCATGAATGGAGACATCAATGTCGTTTAGTGAAAGCTTTTATTCCGGATCAAATCTTAGCAGAATGGTTTATTAAATCATTATTACCTAAAATCACTGAGGATGTAGCTAAGGCAGGAGTTGTTACTGAAGAGCAAGTAATTGCTCAAGCTTAGTACCTTGACTTCATTTATATGCAGTCGGGTACTTTACACGAAAAAATCCCAGACCTTCCGAAACAAAATCAAATAATTGTAGCTCCTTTAGGGTCTCATGCTGCTGACGGTATGATTGGTTCAGTTAACAACAAAAGTAAGAAGAAATCTACAAATAATTCTTCTCCTATCATAACTTTACCAGATTCCATGACATGAGACTCTTCCGATGAAATTCCTGCTGATATTCATGTCATAGAATCATCTACAGCCAAATCAAAATTCGGCGGTAAAAAGAAGGGGAAGAAGAAAAATAAACAAAATTCGAAAGAGAAATCAGATAAAACGGAATCTACTGATGAGAAACGTAAACCTCGTTATCCTTGTCTCATTTGTGACGAAGAGCATTTTACAAGAGACTGCCCTCATCGTGCTGAGGTTGTGAAAATTGTCAAAGGTTCTCAAACTCCTGCTGTCTTGAAGGATCCTTTTCCTAGTCAAGACAGTAAGATGATAGGTTCTTCCTCAAATGCCTCGGAAGAACCCATATTGATGATGTCCCATGTTAGGATTGTGACACGATCGCAAGATTATGAAAGTAAAAGTCCTGTTGGTGGTAAGGAAGCAAAATCTTCTAATTCAAACCCATCAATCTCAACTCCTGGTTCTGATCCGCTACAGAACGAGAAACCTAACCCAGACTTAGTAATCAAACCGCTTGCTAAAGGTATACTTCGAAAGTCAGCTTTCAATCCGCATGCGAGAGCTGCTCAAAATTATAACATTGTTGAAGATTTAGCTATTTCCCCTTCAACAATGTCAACTTTGGAGGTGCTGCAATCATGTCCAGCACAATGTAAATTGCTATTGTCGGCTATAGGAGCTGTTGATATTCAGGACTCGAACCTTATAATCTTCGATTTAGAAAATAGTACACCTCGCTTACCTCATCAAATGGCTTTCCAGATTCCAGTGTTAGTCAAGAACAGACCTTGCTTTAGGACTGCGATTGATGAGGGAGCTTCAACGTGTATTATGTCGATCCAGTGTTGGAGATCGCTTAGTTCTCCTACACTCAATCAATCTCCGATGATTCTAAAGGCTTTTGATGGCTGTGGGTTCCATCCTTTTGGCATTCTATAGGATTTACCTATAGGGGTTGAAGGCAAAACTATTAATCTAGATGTGGAAGTGGTTGATGCCCCTCTAGATTACAACCTTCTCTTGGGTCATAGTTGGTCTTACGCTATGATTGCTGTTGTTCATCGGTCTTTTGGCTTATAAAGTTTCCTCATAATGGAAAGATCATAACTATAGACCAGCTAACATACTTTTCATCCAACCCAGCCTCTTCTGAAAGTATCCAGCATGTCGGAAAAACAACTATCCCTTATAAGGATGTTGGGGTAGGATTGGTTAAAGATTCTGGTTTACTAGGAACTTTTTCTTTTCCTCCTCCTAACGTATCACCTTCTACTGCAACCATTCATATGATTTCATCAGACACTATTGTTTATGATGATCCTTGGATCGTACCTTCCGAATCTGAGATGGATTCATTTGGTGATGCGATGCCTTTGAGTCCCTATGAAATTGCGTATCAGGCTGTACAGTCGTTTTCCGACCCTTCTTCAACCGAAATTGATCTAATGAATGTGGTCCATGGAGAATCACTTTCAACATCAAACTCAGATTCAACAACTTTTTCCGAGATTGTTCATACTGATGAGCAGATTCGTGAAATCTTGTCTGTTGATGATTTACCATGGGAAGATCTTCATCATAGATCTTCATTCTTACCCGAGATTGATCATTTTGAAAATGATTTTTCATCTATTTTTACTACTGATTATGTCAAGGAACCACAGAATCCATTGCAAAATCCTGATTCTGAGTTAAATTTGGGAAATATTTATCGAACGATTCCTATTGACATTTCAGTTAAACCTGGAATTGCTGAAAACATTCATATAGGTGCCTCTTGTACGGAAAATGAACTTCAAACATATAAGGCCCTATTTCAAGAATTGGCGACATGTTTGCCTGGTCATATGAAGAAATGCCAGGAATTTATCCAGCAATTTTTGTTCATGAAATCAAAACTTATCCGGATGCTAAACCTGTCCGGCAACGTTTGCGTCAGAACCACCAGCGAAAAGCTGCTGTTATTAAAGCAAAAGTTGAAAATTACTTAAAGCAGGTTTCATTTATCCAATTCCCCTAAAGGATTGGCTATCGAATATTGTTCCTGTTAACAAAAAGCAAGGAACAATAAGAATATGTATCGATTATAGGGATATTAATCGAGCCTGTCCAAAAGACAATTACCCAACTCCCTATATCAATCAAATCATTGATGATTGTGCTGGTAGTGAAAATGTTCTCCTTTATGGATGGTTTTTACGGTTACAATCAAATCAACATTCTACCTACTGATCAACCAAAAATGGCTTTCATTTGTCCATGGGGAACATTTGCTTATTGCAAATTACCTTTTGGACTGAAGAATGCCGGAGCAACTTTTCAAAGAGCTATGTCTTACGCGTTTCATGACATCAAGCACATTGTGCAACCTTATCTCGATGATTTACTTGCTCATTCATTACATAGAGCCGATCATCTCACTCATTTACGAGCAATCTTTATGCGATGTAGGCATTATCGAATTAGGTTAAATCCACACAAATGTGTTTTCTGTATAGAAACGGGTCGTTTACTGGGATTTGTTGTTTCAAAAGCCGACATTCGTGTCGATCCCTCGAAGGTTGAAGCTATTGTCAAATTGCCTCCTCCTTCGACTCTTTGCCAACTCCAAAGTTTGCAAGGGAAAGAAAACTTTTTACGTCGATTCATTCCTAACTACGTCGAGATAACAAAGGGTTTTACCAGGTTGTTGAAATAGAATACTCCATTCTTTTAGGATGAGATAGCTGACAAATATTTTGATGCACTTAAACACGCATTGACCCATGCACCGTTATTGCATCCTCCCAACTACAACCAGGATTACTTCTTGTATCTCGGCACCTCTCATTCCACCATCGGAATGGTGTTAGTTCAGGAAGATGAATTCGGTATTGAACATTTGATTTACTACCTTAGTCAAACTTTGAATCTGACTGAGTTAAAATATTCACATGTGGAGAAATTGGCCTTGGCAGCTGTTCAAGTTGTCCAAAGATTTCATCATTACATCTTATTACGCAAAACTACCGTAATTTATGACTGTAACCCTATGATCTATATTTTGACCAAACAATTGCTAGGGGGCAAGTATTCCAAATGGATTGTTATCCTGCAGGAATTTGACTTGGAATTTGAAAAATCCAAGTCAAAGAAATCTTTAGTTTTTGCGGAGTTGATATGTGACTTCCTGCGTGCTGATACTGAAACTGTGGTGGAAGAGCCCATTGCAGACGAATCCTTGTTTCTTATCAGCACTCTTGATCCATGGTATGGAGATATCACTGTTTATCTCCAAACGCAATCTTTTCGGCCTGAAATTTCACGATCTCAGCGACGGAAAATACGTTTCCAATCCCAATAATACAAGATTATTGGAGATACACTCTATCAGCGTGGGGCGGACTCTGTTTTCCGACGTTGTTTAACTCATGAATAAGCTGAAAAGGTTTTAAATGACTGTCACTCTGGAGCATGTGGCGGTCATATGTCTGGGTATGCCACAACCCAAAAGATATTGTGCACTAGCTATTTATGGCTGTCTTTGTTTAAATATTGTATTTATGCGGTCCGAAAATGTCGCAATTATCAAATTTTTGATCGAAAGATGCGTGCTCCACCTGATCCTCTCCACCCTATAATTGCCATCGGTCCTTTTGAAAAATGGGGTATCAACTTTATTACATGTAATCCTCACTCGGCCGGGGGGCATGCGTATATCATCCTTGCGGTAGATTATTTTACCAAGTGGGCCGAGGCGATGCCTACATTTTCAGCAGACGGCAAAACTGTTGGCGACTCCACTCGGGATTGAACCCAGAATCTCTGGTTTCACAATTTTCATTTTCAATCATATAATTACTAGATTCGGTGTTCCACAAGCGATTATCACTGATCATGGTTGTCATTTTCGAAACATCATGATGACTGAACTAACAGATCAGCTTGGCCTGCGTCACGATAGTTCTACTCCATATTACCCACAGGCTAATGGTCTGGTTGAAGGCATCAACAAAGTTCTAGTCATTATGATCTGACGAATCATTGGTATTCATAGGTCAAATTGGCATAACTTGTTATTTTCAGCGCTTTGGGCGTATCGAACCTCAGTAAAAACATCAACTAGTTTCACTCCTTTCCAACTGGTTTATGGTTTAGAAGCTGTGTTACCCATTGAATGTGAAATCCTGTCATTGAAAATAGCCATAGAATTACTTCCAGCCACTTCCGAAGAGGAGAAACGTTTTTTGTACTTGGCTCAACTAGATGAGAATCGACGTGATGCTGCACTAGCAATCGAAACTCATGCCAAACGAATTAAAGCTCAGTATGATCGAAATGTTACACCTCGTAATTTTTCGAAAGGAGACCTAGTCTTACTATACGATCAAGCAAATGATAAGCTAGGGGCTGGAAAATTCGTACCTATGTGGCATGGTCCTTATGTTGTTAAGCGAAAGCTAGCAAAAGGGGCCTATGAATTGGTAGATTTTGACGGTGTCTCTTTAGGTAAGCCCAGAAATGGTCTTTATCTAAAGAGATATTATGCTTAAATCTAGGTGTGGAGATTTTAGTTAGATTAGTTTTCTTTCTAGCTGGTGTGTTTTAGATTAGAAAAGTGTGCTTAATTTAGAGAGTGTTTTGGTCATTATTCTTGCTTATCTTGATTTTATTCTTGATATTGCAGATGTCGACGTCTCTTCAAACATACATTTGTTTTTCTGATGGTGCTTGTCATAATACACGAAACATTTCTTCCACAGCTTGGGTTATCTATTCACCCTTTGACGAGTTGGTATCTATGCATGGGGTAAGCCTTGGTCAAACAACAAACAACATTGCAGAGTATACTGCAATGATTGAGTTATTATCTGAATCCATCTCATTTGGGATTCAGAGTTTGATTGTGAGGTTAGATTCTGAACTTGTTGTATTGCAACTTAATAGAGTTTATGCCATTAGAAATCCAGTGTTATTAAGATTATTTTTGAGAGTTCGTCTCTTGGAACGTGAATTTGACTATATTGAATATCAACATATTTCAAGATATTTAAATACATTAGCAGATGCAATTGATTCTCGAATGTTAAGTAGACATTTGCAATAATCAAACAGTAAATTTAAAAACATTCCATAACATGTTTTACAAGATAGCCAGTAATAGTGATATAGCATAGCATAGAAGTGTGTCAAATATACATCATCTTCGATCATAGGTTGAAAAACACCTTATGATCAGAAAAAATGATAGTACAAAAAGCAAAAATGTCATATGAGTCTACAAAAGGTGATCATCCTATCATTGGTGATGATCGCGATAAGAAACCACTGCTCGGGCCACCCTACAAAGGAACCTCCTGAAAGGTCCTGGGACCCCAATCACATAGCGCTGTAACCTAAGAGGGATGTCATCTATGCTAGTCTTCGGAATGTCTGCTGTCAAATGCTCTAGATGATTTTCTAATTCGGCCAAGGTCTCTGTAGATTCATCCCGTGGGGCTGGTACTGCTGCAGCTGGGTGTCTCCTCTCATAGGGTCGGAGAGTGGCTGGTCGCCGTGGACCCACATCTGCATTTGAAACTCTTTACTATCAGTTTTGGACGATTTAAAAACAAAAAAAAAGTTAAATTAGAAAATGTTGAGAATGATTTTACCTGAGTCATCCCATTGCTCTCCTGGTGGAAGAGCCATGTCTGGGTCACCACGATAATCCATCCCAGCATGGAAATCCTGAATCGTGAAAACTTGGTTCTCCAACCAATGAAAATACCCAGGAGGAAATCGAAAAACCTTTGAACCCTCCTCAGGATGACGGGCCATAACTGCAACCCAACGCATTAGCTTGGGCTCTCGGGGAAGTCCAGCTCCAACGGAAAGATGCTGTGGGACCAACATCAGGACCCTCTCTAGACCAAAGCTCACAACTAAGAAACCATATCCAAAGTTTTTTAGTTGTCTGTTCTTTGCTCTAGTTAGTTGGCCTTTTACATTAGCCAACACAGCTTCGCACCAGTTGAAGATGGTGCCTCGATAATAGTCTACTACCATTCGCATTTGGGATCCGGTGGCTACATGCAGTGCTGCGCTTCCGCAGAGTCTGGTGATAGTAAATGCAATCACTTTGAGTTTAGGATGGGAGATGGTTTTGATATCAATCCCTTTGTCCTTTGTTTGGTCATTACAAAACTCTAGCCGGAGACTATCGATAGACTGGCCACCTGGCCTAGTCCCGAATAGAGTCAATTGTTCACCTCTCTTGGGCAAACCAGTCAAGAAGTAAATGTCCTCTGGCTCCATTTCGAGCTGGTGGCCACCAATAATGAAACACTGGTCCTGTATATTCCATCTGTCCACCAGCCACTGCAAAAAGTCTACTTGGGCCCTCATGCCAGGTATGGCCCAGAATTTAAATAGCCTGCATGCCTTCAATGCATCTATTGAAGGTTGATGATTAATTGCGGCAAGGTCCACATCTTCGTGCTCCCGTTCCCGCCAACTGAGCATTGTGTATATCCTACATTGAAAGAAAAGGCAGATTAGAACATTTTAATTCAAAGTTTTTGGGCGGAAATTGAAAAAATTGAAGTTGTAAAACCTATGTCGCGGGGTCTGCACTCTCCAGTTAGGGACAATGCGTAGGTCCGCACTCTACCCAAGCAACAGGTGCGGGCCCCTAGCTCTTTCCTTTGTAGGAAAAAGTCGGGGTCCGCAGGTTTCGCATGCTACGCCTGCGGACCCCCGCGAGTGGTCTTTTAAACTAAATTTTTCCTAAAAATCAAAATAGAAACCTAAAAACAAAATTCAAATGGTTGAAATGCAAGATTAAATTGATGTGGATTACCTGGAGGCGATGGTTTTCGATTCCAGCGGACGGATTTTCCGCAATATTCACAGGAAGTTTCTTACCCAAAAGCTCTCTTTTCTCACTCTGAAGTCAAACGGTAAAAATGAATTTACAAAAGCCCTTTTTATAAGCTTTTTTGAATAAATGAATTTTTAATTTGTTTATTTTTCACTTTAAAGAGGTAACTTTTTGATGCATTTTTATTTATTTTAAACAAGTATGAGTAATGTTTGAGTTTTTGTGCAGAATATCGGATTTTTCAGGAAAAATTGATCATTTTCAACAAAAAACATTTGAGTCCTCTTTAAGCTCTTTTCTGACTCGTAAAATATGAAAAGATTGCCGAGTTTTTCTTTTTAAGCTCGTTAAAACGGAATTAAAAGGACAGTCCACTTACAGCTCTTTTTTGACCGCATAAACATGAAAAGATTGCCGGATTTTTGTCGTTTCAAATTCGATATTGGTTATAAAACGACGTGTCATTGATCGCTTTTTTACTTTTTCAGATCAAAGACACTAATTATGAAAAGTAATCCTTGATCGTAATGGTCAAGCGGTTCTCTCAAGTATTATTTTATACTTTTTCGGGCTTGGGAAACACAAATTTACGAAAAAGGACAACCATGGAGTTTTCTTAAGTTTTTCTTCTGACTCCCTAAAATTGAAAAACGCTGAGTTTCTCCTATACTGGACTCGTTAAAATTTAACAGTAAAGGACCCGTTCAATTACAAACAGGAATGAACCACTCCTTCTTAGGGTTCGAATTTTAAACTAAGTTGGACTCATCCGAAGGATGAGCTTATAATCAAGCAAATGTTATCCTCCTCAAGCTTGTCAAAAATAAAGAGGTACTTGCCAGAAATGGTGGGGGAAAAGAGAGAAAAATGACCCTGTTTGTTATACTTTGTGTCTCAGAAAAGCATTCAACCACTCTTGAACACGACACTTTTTGTTCACCTGGGTTGGGAAATCCTTTGCCTAACAGTTAATCAAACCATATTGAAAGTCTTCAGCCGGTTTCTAGGTATTAGCTTTGGGTCAATTGTCACCAAACCATCTGCAGTGTCGTTATGTGTTCAAGAGGTCAGTGCAAATAAACCATTCATCTGCAAAATATCTGTCATCCATCTTGACCATCCCTGAGTCAGTCCTTGCAACTATATTTCTTCAAACTTGATCTATGATTTCGTGTTGTGGGCTTGCCTACGACGGATCACTTTCTATCGACTTCAGCTCATTATCTAGAAAGATGATCTAGAAATCATTAGTACCTTGGAATTTGCATGCCTCAATGGCAGGTTTCTCGCCTTCGATGATAGGTTGCATCATTGACCTTTGATCAAAGGATTCGGTGACATGTTCGACATCAACTCATCTATTCACATTTCATGGATTGTACTGAGTACTTTGAGAGCCATTGAAATTACGGGTGGTTTCTCTTACACTTGTTAACAGTTTACATCATTGACTGGTAATCAAGTGGTTTCTACCATGTTCGACTTCGACACATTTATTCACATGGATAGAATCGTACTATTTCAGGAAGTAGAAATCAAGACCCTGGATCTAGTTTCCACCATCCAGGCTGCGAGGAATTTTGTTATTCATTATACAGTGGACAATTCATAAGCAGATGGTTGCGCCCATACTGTGTCTACATATGTCTATACTTGTGATGTATTACAAGATCATTCCTATATCAGAGCAATTTAGTTAGTTTTCTAGTCAGTTTTGATCTGAGTATGGGAATGCCTACCTCAGCGATGATATGATCACATATATATATTTTGTATTGAATGTTTTTACAGGTTCCAACCAGGCTCTCCACAAGATGATCCTCGAAATGATAAAGTACTTCACTCTTCTTAGATGATAAATACTATCTTCATTTATTACAGACTTCGCACTTTAGGGGGCAATCTATTGCACAAAATATTGTCACCATGACATTTTGCAGTCAGTGTGAGTCTATCACCACTCATACTTTCCTCCTTTGCAAGTCTTAAACCTCAGCTCTTCATGTCAAGCCTTGAAAAATGAGAGAAAGTCCTTAAAAATCTCTAAAACTCTGGTTCCGCACTTTCTCTTAGCATTACCTGCGGTCCCGCACCCCCTGGTCATGTCCCCTGCGGACTTGCCCGCTCTGTTTCTGTGTAATGGGTGCGGACCCCTGTAAAAGTAAAAAAGGCGCAAGTACATTATTAAAAACTCACTTTGGGTTATTTCTGGAAGCTTCTAGAGGGAATCTTGAGGTGGCAAGTTCGCTCCTTTGATGTTCATGCATCCCATAACTAAAGGAGCTAACCCCTTGATGTGAGGAGTTTATCCCTTTGAAGGAGGACTCTATCCCTTCATAGGTGGACCTGTAACTTCCTTCCTCTGCACTATAAAATGAGGCATTGGTTTGGTTACTAGGGAGGTTGAAAGCTGAATATTTTTGAGGGTAAATGCTGTTGGAATTTAGACTTCCTAATTGAGTTTGAGAGGAGAGATTACATACCTTTTGATCTCATTGGGAAGAGTGTGAAGCTTGTCAAAGTAGAGGAGATTCTTGCTTTGGACCCTGGGAGGAGCTTGTAAAGTTATTCTTTGTTTAAAGTTAATACAATCAAGTTTATTTTTCTCAATAAGCTATTTCTTATGGTTTATTTCATGGATTCCTTGATCACCATGATGAATATGATTTATTATATTGCCTATGCAGGTGTTATTTGATGTGTGCTTGTTTGTGTTTGCAGGTTCTTAAAAGGAAACTCATTCGGACGGTCGAAGCGTGGCTGCCACAAACTAGCGTTGGACTTAAGGTAGGGTCTAAAACACCTCTTGGTTTTTATTTATAAATCACAATATTTAGAGAAAGGTAGATTTGCTTGTTTTGCTTGTCGCTAGATATCTGTAGATACTAGGGAGATCGGTCTTGTCCACAAGAACGATTTATCCGGCCGACACACGCTCTATGTACCCTTTGTACAAATGACCATGCAAAAGGATACACATATTATTTTTTGAGGTAGAGCCCATTACATGGATCCGACAATGGATTTCCATCAAAGTCAACCATCTCATAGGACCCTTTCTTGAGAACTTGTTTAAAAACATGGGGACCGTGCCAAATAGGTTTGAGTTTTCCTACTCCTAACTTAGCGTGATCCTGATCATAGGCCAAAACCATAACACCTTCCACAAAAATACGAGGTCAAACAAAATCATCACACTAAGCCTTCATAAACATTTTATGAGTTTCATTAGCTATCACAACATTAAGATGTTTCTCATAAACATGAGTTAGGTGTAACATATGTTCTTAAAAAAAAGTGTCAAGTAGCAGTTCAACGAATAGTTTCAAGGATGGAATCTTGCATTCAACAAGAAGAACAAATTCCACTTCATAAACAAACTAGAAAGGAGTGAAGTTCGTAGAGGTTTTAACTAAGGTTCAATATGCCTAAAGTGTGGAGAAAAGTATAAGGTGCCAATTTGAATTATGATTCCATAACATCCTACATGACATAGTTTTCAAGGCACGATTGATAACCTCTACTTGACCATGAGCTTGGGGATAATAGGGGGTTGAGTGTTCATGGAAAAAACCCAACTTAGTAGCTAGCTTTTGCATCATATGATTTTGAAAATGTGCTTCATGATCAATGAAAATTGTTTTGGGTCTCCAAACTTAGCAATGATGTGGTTGAACACGAATATTGTTGTGATGACACTATCATTTGAGAAGTTTGGTATAGCCTCAACCCACATAGTGAAGTAGTCCATAGTGACAATGATGTAATGATGTCCTTGGGCTGAGGTGGGGTTACATTACATAAAATCAATGCCCCATTTAGTGAAGGGTTTGACATAAACCTTAGGGTGAAGTGGAGTGTGATGATAACAAATATTCCTAGAAAATATTTGAGATGGATGGAAATTTTGGATAACTATAATATAATCTTTAAAGATCAATGGCCAAAAATTCCCAATGCAAAATATTTTCTAAGTAGTGGCATGCCTAGAAAAATGACTACCACAAGGTCCAACGTGAAAATCATTTAGAATTCGTTAAACTTATTTATGAGTGATACATCAATGTAATACCACATCAAATCCTTGGTAATGAAGGGTATCAATGATAATGACATAGTTTCTAGCGTGGTGGTGTATACACCAACATTCCTCATGAGATAGTTCAAACAAAAAATGTTGATTTTGAAGATAAAGGAGAACATATCCATACTATGGATCAAAAGAGATGATGAGGGATATGGATTCATTAGGGAATGATTCCTCAGTCACAAGTTATTCATCAAAATTGGGGTAACTCAGACATTAACTCAGTGAATGCCATGGATTTCTTAGACTTAGCAAACAAAAACGATGAATCAAACTCCTAAAGGATAGAAATCCACTTAGATTATGTTATGAAACCAGCTCACAAAAAGATAGAAAAGAGAGATCCACGCCTTAGAATTCAGCCTCTTCAAGGGGGCAACCTCCTTTACATTACATAAATGAACAATTCTTGGATGATTCAAATAACAAAACCTCCTTCTATATATAGGAGTCTATGGAGTCACAATATAATCCAGCCGACCTAACAATAATAATATAAAGCCACAAAAATAACAATAGAGGGATGCTATGGGCACATTAATAACAATATGGGGGTAATGGGGGCCAACAATATAAATAAGGGGTATAACTACAATAGTAATGGGGTAATCACTAGTATTATAGGGACCCAACATGCCCCTCTCCTTCAAAAAAGTGTTGTCCTCAACGCTTGAGTAGTTCAGGATACTTCTGCATAAAATTCTCATCCTCCCATGTGGAATCTTCAGCGGATAAGTTCTTCCACTTGATAAGGTACTCTGAAATTGATCGATTTCGTAGCTGTCGAGTTCTTGTTTCTATAACTACTTCCGGTTCCAATATAATTTTTCCTTCCTCGTCAAGTTCTGGCAATATTGTTTAAACTGGGAGCTTGTCGCCTATAACCTTCTTTAAGCATGAAACATGGAAAACTGGGTGCAATCGAGAAGCTGCAAGAAGCTCCAATTTGTATGCCATAGTACCAATCTTTTGCAACACCTTGTACGGACCATAATACTTTGGTGATAATTTATTATCCTTCTTAGCTTGCTTGAGGGACATTTGCTTATATGGTTGTAGCCGTAGGAATACCCAATCACCTACATCAAAACTTCTTTCACTGCGATGTTGATCTGCCTGTTGTTTCATTCTATTCTGTGCCAACACGAGGTTATCCTTTAAGAGTTGGAGGACTTGTTGTTGATGTTCGATGTGATGTTCCACTGCCTGAACCTTAGAATTTTCTCTTAAATATGATGTGATGGATGGTGGTTGATACCCATAAAGTGCCATAAATGGGGTCATTTTTGTTTCTGTATGAAAGGAAGTGTTATACCACCATTCAGCCAGAGGCAACCATTTGACCCATTGTGTCTGTTTATCAGATACAAAGCAACGAAGATATCCTTCCAAACATTTGTTTACTATCTCAGTTTGCCCATCAGATTGAGGATGATAAAATGAGCTATGAGCTAACTGAGTACCAAGACAAGAAAATAATTGTGTCCAAAAATTTCCAGTGAAAATGGGATCTCTGTCACTTACAATAATCTTTGGGTTTCCATGTAGCTTTTGAATTGTTTCCATAAATGCAGTAGAAACTGTACTGGCTTTAAATGGATGTGATAATGCACAAAAGTGTGCATACTTGGTAAGTCTGTCAACTACCACCATGATGACACTCTTTCCCTCAGACTTGGGTAAACCTGTGATAAAATCCATTGATACCTCCTCCCAATGTTGGCTTGGAATGGATAAAGGTTGTAATAGACCTGGTGTCTTAATTGTTTCAACTTTATTTTGTTGGCAAACCAAACATTCTGCCACAAACTTTTGAATATCTGATTTAAGGCCATCCCAAAAAAATTCCTTCTTAACCCTGTGGTAAGTTTTTAAAAATCCTGAGTGCCCTCCTAAGGGAGAAGTGTGCAATTCCATAAGAATCTTTTGTTTTAGCTGGGAATTCTTACAGAGGTATAAGCGATCTTTGTACCATAACGAATCATTTTTCCAGCTAAATGTATCAGACGTACTTGAATCTTGTTGTAGCTTTCGAATAAGTGCCCACACTTCTTCGTCATTCTTCCATTCCTCCCTTGCTTCATTTATCCAATCTGGTTGGATGATAGAAATAGCGCACAACAATGCTTCCACATCCTCATGCTTCCTTGAGAGTGCATTTGCCACCACATTTTGCTTCCCTTTTTTGTAGATGATTTCAAAGTCATAACCCAACATCTTTGTGACCCACTTTTGTTGCTCTTCAGAGGATAATATTTGTTCTAAAAAGTATTTAAGGCTATCATGATCTGTTTTTACCTTGAAGTGTCTTCCCATTAGGTAGGGTCGCCATTTCTTAAGTGCATGGAGTATTGCCAACATTTCCTTCTCATAAATAGCTTTGCTTAGAAACTTTCCCTTGATTGGACGACTTTCAAAAGCAATGGGTCTTTCATCTTGCATTAGAACAGCACCAATTCCATTTCCTGAAGCATCACATTCCACAATAAAAGTTTTTGTGAAGTTCGGTGTAGCTAAGACCGGTGCTTGGCACATTGCCTCTTTAAGATGTTCAAAGGCCTTTGTTGCTTCCGGAGTCCATGAAAATGCATCTTTCTTCAATAATGTCATTAGAGGTGCTGCTATTCTCCCATAATTCTTAACAAACTTGCGATAATACCCTGTCAACCCAAGAAATCCGCGCAAATGCTTTATGGATGTGGGGATTTTCCATTCCTTAATGGCTTTAATTTTGGTAGGGTCTACCTTAACTCCTTCATGAGATACAATATGACCCAAATATTCCACCTCCTGGACTCCAAAGAAACATTTGGATCTTTTGGCATATAATTGTTTCTCTTCCAATAGTTGTAGCACCCTGTCAACATGTTCAACATGATCCTTCCAAGACTTGCTGTAGATAAGTATATCATCAAAAAATACTAACACAAATTTTCTAAGGAATGGTTTGAAAATTGAATTCATCAAACCTTGAAATGTTGAAGGTGCATTGGTAAGGCCAAAAGGCATGACCAAAAATTCATAATGACCCTCATGAGTTCTAAATGCCGTTTTCGGAATGTCTTCAATCTTCATTCTAATTTGATGATATCCTGAATGAAGATCCAACTTGGTGAAGTAAATTGATCCATGCAATTCATCCAGTAATTCATCAATGACAGGAATGGGGAACTTATCTTTAATAGTGAGCTTGTTGAGCTCCCTATAATCCGGACACATGCGCCATGATCCATCCTTCTTGTGCACCAATACTACTGGAGCAGAGAAAGAACTTTGACTCGGTTGAATTATACCAGCCTCTAGCATTTCTGCAACCATACGTTCAATTTCACTTTTTTGGACATAGGGATATCTGTACGGCCTGATGTTTGGAGGAACACTTCCTGGAATCAGATGAATAGCATGATCATGATCACGCATAGGTGGGAGACCTTTGGGAGTCTCAAATACCTTGGAATGATTGTCCAGGACTTTTTGGAGATCTGGAGAAATAGATGATTCTAATGTGGAAACATCTAGCGAACATAATTGTGCAATTACACCCCTTTGCTCCTTTTTTAGAAGCTTTGTCATACCATTAGAGCTGATTATCTTTCCTGGTTTCCCTGCAATACCCCTTAATTCAACTTCCTTTCCTTCCACAGAAAATTTGATGAAAATTTCTTGAAAATTAAAAGCTATTGTACCCAAGGATTGTAGCCATTGGACTCCTAGTACAACATCAGCACCTCCCATTGGAATGGAAAGCATTGGGCTAGTCAATACATATTCTCCCATGGATAGCTTGATATTATGGCACTTTCTAGAGCAATTTATTGTTCCTCCATTTGCAATCATCACTTGACACTCTGGTGCTGGATATAGGAAGCAATTCAATTCTTTTGCTACCCTACAATGAATAAAATTGTGGGTGCTTCCTGAATCAATCAACACTATTACCTTTTTCTTCTTGATTTGTCCTTCTATCTTGATGGTTTGAGGAGTGGTAATTCCCGCCAATGCATTACAAGATATGGTTGGATTTATTTGTTCTTCATCTAGGCTTTGTTCCTGGAGTATATCTTCTTCTTTTGACCTTTCTTGCTCCTTTTCTTCTTCCTCTTCACAATCTATGTAGAATAATTTCTTCTCAGCACACTTATGACCTTTAGTGTATTTGCTATCACAACTGTAACAAAGCCCTTTTGCTCTTTTTTCTTCCAATTGTTGTGGTGTCAACCTTATAGGTTGTGGAAGACTAGGGGCAACAACACTTCCGTCTTTATAGTTGTGAGTGGTATGCTTCCTAGTTGCCATAATTTTGCTTTCCATTTTTCTTGCTAACCTGAATGCCTTCTCTAATGAATCAGGTTCCCAAAGTCGAACATCATGTTGGATATTATCCTTTAAAGACCCTATGAACACATCAATCCTATGCTCCTCTGGAATATCTTTTACCCTTATGTTCAATTTTTGGAACTCCTCAATGTGCTCCATTATTGAACCCTTTTGTTTGAGACTTATCAATTGGCTAAAAAAAGTGTTGCTTTTTGTATCCTCATAATGTGCTATCAATTCTTCCGTAAAAATTGCCCAAGTGATAAATTGTTTACGAGAGCAAAGCCATTGATACCATACAAATTGATTTGGTTCCAAATATAAAGTTGCCATACGTACCTTTTGTGTGTTTTGCACATTATTGAGATCGAAGAACTGCTCCATCTGTAATATCCATGTGGCGGGATCCTTGCCATCAAACTTCCTCATATCGATTTTTGGAATATGGTGGGTCTTCGATCCAACATTAGAATCTATGGAATCATGATTAACATTACTTTTGTTCACATCATGATTTTCCTTTACAACCTTTTCACCGTTAGTAAGTATCTCTTGTAGAAAATTTGTCAAATCTGTCTTCAAATCTGCCATGTTTGTTTTCAAATCTGTCTTCAAATTTTCCATGTCTTTCTTCAAATCTGTCTTCAAATCTATCTTCAAATCATCCATCTTCGCTTCCATGCCCTTTATCTTAGATTCCATGCCATTTATCTTAGCATCTATTAGCTTTTGTGAGCGTGACATTTGTTGCACTTGTTCTTGTAATTTTGATATATCATGTAGCATTTCTTCCTCTTCTTCATGAGTCATGCTAGAGCTTTCAGGTTCCTTACTAGGTGTTTGCATTTTCTTTCCTTGGGGCATCAGTTACCGATAATAATGCTTTACTAGGCCCTTTGAATTCCTTCAAACCAAGCTTATGCAAAAATAAAAAATAAAAACTATACACCTTTTTTTACTTTGTAGAAGCCTGATATTGAATCTGATGTACCGCTATAATTTCGAATCATCCAATTCTGAAATTGTGACCTGTAGTAGCCTTCTGTGTCCTCTTTCCAATTCCACTAGTCTGAACCAAATTGGATTCTCCAAGAAAGAGTTATGCACAATCTCCCGCAGTGACCTGATTATAGACTACTTCAGTAGAGCGAACTTGTATGAAGTGCCACGTGTCACTGTTTCAACCTTTGACTCTGAAAAATATATAAACGAAAACTACAGTCCGTCCTCTTTCTGTACCTTCTTACGAAATTTCAATCCGATGCTCAGAAAGAAAGTTATGACGATTTTCCCCAGGTCACCTGTTTTGAGTGTAATTCAGGAGTCTGCAAAAAGACCAACTTCCTGAGAACATATCTCCGAAAATATCGCGCGAAAAGCTCTGAAATTCGGACCCAAGGTTCAGCGCGATTTCTTCTCAAATGGGTTTTTTTTGCGACTTCTGAAACGTCACAGAAAAAAGGTTATAGTGAAAATACCACGATGACTTGTTTGGAGCAGCGAAACCCTAGAATCCAAAGCTCTGATACCAAATGTTATGAAACCAGCTCACAAAAAGATAGAAAAGAGAGATCCACGCCTTAGAATTCAGCCTCTTCAAGGGGGCAACCTCCTTTACATTACATAAATGAACAATTCTTGGATGATTCAAATAACAAAACCTCCTTCTATATATAGGAGTCTATGGAGTCACAATATAATCCGGCCGACCTAACAATAATAATATAAAGCCACAAAAATAACAATAGAGGGATTCTATGGGCACATTAATAACAATATGGGGGTAATGGGGGCCAACAATATAAATAAGGGGTATAACTACAATAGTAATGGGGTAATCACTAGTATTATAGGGACCCAACAGATTATTTACCCCCAATGATTTGACGATTAAGAATGTGTTTCATGGGGTTGGAATAAATAATCACAAGGGTATTTCACAAAGAGTAGATAATGCCACAAATGCTGGACAACAACAAAAACTGCCAAAGAAAAATTCTCAATATGGGAATAACGAAGCTTAGGACCAATGAGATCTTTGCTAAGATAGTAAATAGAATATTTATTATGTATCTCATCATATTGGACAAGAACCATACCAATGGTGGATTCAGAGGAAACAATATATAACAATAAGTCGTAGTTAAAATAAGGAGGACTAAGTAACAAGGTAGATAAAAAAACTTGTTTCAAAGCATTAAAATATCTCTAGGCTTAGTCATCCAATATGATAGGTACTCCCTTTTTCAACAAGTGTATAAAATCTTTAGTTATCTCAACATAATTAAAAATAAACCTATGCAAGAGATTAGCCTTTCCTTGAAGTGATTCAAGCTGGTGGATAGTGTGTGGAGGAGGCAAATTGATGACAACCTCAACCTTAGAGGAATCAACATGAATCCCTTCCTTGGATATGATAAAACCTAGTAACCTCCTAGGTCGTATGCAAAAGAAACACTTATGAGGGTTTAACCAAATTTTATAATAATGACATTGAAGAAACAATTCCCTAATATGGGTAGGATGATCCTCACGAAGAATGGAATGAGCGGTTAAGTCATCGACATAAAATTAAATGATGTGTTTTATATCATGAAAGCATAAGACATGGCCCACTGGAAAGTAGCACATGCATTTTTAAGACCAAAAGGAGATTATTCATAGGAAAATGTTTTCCATGGGAAGATAAAAGTGGTTTTGTGTTGATCCTTTGGTTTGATTTGGATTTGATTATAGCTAGAGAAACCATCCATAAAATAAAAGATAACATTTTCAGCATATTCATCAAGAATTTGATCAATAAATGGTGTGGGGTAATTATCTTTCGGGCAAGCCAAATTAAAATCTATATAATCCACAAAAACTCTAGTCATCTCTTATTTTTTATCAACTAGAATAAGGTTTGAAACCCATTTTGTCAAGGGTACTAGATAAATGAAACTAGAATCTAATAATTTTTGAACCTTTTCTTTGATAGCAACAACTTTACAAGGATTAATCAGTTAAAGCCTTTCCTTAATAGGATTAACTCCAAGATAAATTTTGATTTCATGTTGGACAATTCGAGGGCCGATTCCCGGAATTTCTTCATAGGATCAAGCAAAAAAATCACAAAATTATTTGAAAAGGGAAGTGTAAGTTTCAATTTCTTAGTGGGTACAATATTCTCCAATCATAATGTTTTCCATGACACCTAGTTTCATAGAAATGTTGATGGGTATAGTATTTGTTTGCAAAGTTACCCTCGAAGAAGGCATCATGTAGCATTATAGGGGATTGGGAACACTCATCATTACCAGAGGATGCCTGGATTTTGGTGACTCATCTAGATTATTTACAAGAGAAAGGAAAGAGGATCGATGTTGAAATCACCCTAGGGATAATCAAAGATAGGCATGACTTCCATAGTGGCTTTATTAGTAGGAGTATCAGTATCATTAAATTCATGAGATAACAGATGGTCAACCGCCCAAATGGGCATACGTTATTCATAAAGTGGTTCATGAGGTGTATCACTTGACACAATAGGATCAAGTTCCAACTAGATGCATTAATAAGTAACCTTAGATGGACTTAAAGGAATTTGATCACCATACTAATACACTTATGAAGGAGAAGGAAACATGCAAGGATCAGGAGACCAATGGGGTCCACTGATGATGGAGGAGATCATATGCATAGGAAAAATATAGGAAGAAGGAGTATCAGGCAAGGGTATAGGAAAGAAGCTGATAAGTGATGAGATTTTAAACAATCTCACACCAACACTCTCATAGGCCAAAGGGTTATTTCCAAAAAATGGCAAAAAATTTCCCGTGGCAATGTACTTAGTCAATGATAAGAAATAATCTAACTGATTTATTGTGATAATCTTGCCTTCATGAGGAAAGCAAAGTGCATGAAACATTGAAGAAACAATAATGGTCATGGCATAGAACCAATTATGGCCAAGGAGTAGGTTATAGTATGAGGGATGTCCTATTGAGTTCAATATACCATTTAATGACATCACTAGTTAGGGTTCATTGGAAAAGACACAACCTCTCATAAGCATCCACCAAAGAACTTGAAGAACACCATAAATGATAGGTGGTGATATGTGTGATCGAGTTTTCTCCTAAATTTCCTTTGAGTTTAGGAACATGAGAAGGTAATTTTGTAGGCATAGGTGGCCACCTAGGATCATGGTTTATGGGGTTATTCATGAGTTTTTCAAAGTCTAAAAAACCAAGTGATTCTAGAAATGGAAGCTCATGTTGATTTAATGGATCAAGAGGTAAACACATGTCCCCGGATGGACCTTGTGGTCCCCACATAACATAGTTGATGGCAGAGGAATATGGAACAAAGGTATAGCTCATCATCTGAAATTTAACTCTTAGGCAAACATATGTGGTGAAAGGATATTGTCCTCCAGTGGGAATGACCCTAGGGATAAAGGGACTCCCAAATGCATGATTGCTCAAGGGATTGTACCTAACATTAGAAGAAGGGTTTCCTTGTGTACAAGTAATTCCTTAAGCATATGAAATTATAGGCATAGTGAAATTAGTGGGGTTAATGCCCCTAGGAAAAATAACCCCTCATAAGGAAAGAGAGCCCCTAGAGAAAGGCATCTTGCCTAACATAGAACTGCCCCAAGGTTGAGATGTTCTTCAAAAAACATTAGTGCCCGTAGACTAGCTGGAAGCAAATGTAGACCCCCCCTGCATGTTTCACAAAGAAAATATACTCACTTTAGGAAAATAAACCATAGGAATAGATGATCTAGGTGGAAACACCCGAACTCCCGTAGGTTGACTATGGTTTGCCCCCATTCCAAACACAAAGGTGGAAGATGACAAAGATACAAACAAACTGGGAAAACTTGTAAGGGTTACAAAAGCAACTTTTGGAGTGTTTAATGATCAGGATAGAGGTATTATCAGTGTATGAGAAGTGGGACCTATCACATTAATAGATGGTAACATATACATGACAAAAGATACTGCCAATGTCGAAGGTGATGAGGGACCCATCTCCCCCATGGTAGATCACCTCTCTCACTAGACAAGGATGAGAGAGAAAGGAAAATGGTTCGGAAGAAAAAGGTCTCAACTATACAAGTATAGGGCCAAAAGGGTTGGTCAAAGGCGGGTTGACATGTGGTGGTGGACTTTTTTTATAATCTCAAAAATAACTAAATCTTCCTCCACAAGAACCAATATTATCCCCTCTAACCTGAGTGTTGTCTAAGCCCTCCATTTCTGGATCTATCCTATTTCTCTTAGGTGGTGGACCTTCCTATTCAGGATAAAGGTTTAACTTTTATCAAGAATTCTGAATAATTTGGTTAGCCACGGTGAATATATTTTATTATTTTGATTGAATTAGAGTAAAATACCCCTATGACCAACTAAACTTAGACCAAACAACAAACACTAGAAAACATATGGAGTCAAGCACACAAACTAAGAGATTAAGAGGATCTTCCCATAGATGTAGCTTGGTTTATTAGGGCCCAAGTTGACTATGAAGATATGTTTGGGACATCTACATTGGACTCCTACTTAAGGACTCTAACACATAGTACCAAGTATCCTTATGAGTCATGGGGTACCCCTTAGGAGAATATAATGAGTTCTGACAAATGTCTACCCTAAGTACAACAAGGATGTCCCCCTCATCATCACCCATGTAAGGTCCCTAAGATTATTACCACTATGGACAACATGTACAACAACCCGACTTGGGGGAATAGTTGTTAGTCGGGTCTACATGCAAGGGAAGGGTATCTAGCCAAAAACCTCTAGAGAAATTACTCAAAGCAAGCCATATGCCTCTCAAGGAGATCTAAAAGTAATACCTGCAAACTAATGCCACTAAGACCAATGAAGCAGGGTATATCACTCCACTAGCCTCAATGTGACCTCATGATTGACCTTTGTGTTAGAAGGGCTTCCTAGGCAACATGCTATTGCAAATGAATTTCCACTCCCTAAATCAAGGTTCTAGTGTTTGTTTTAGTATCCTTAGAGATTTAACCTCACCACCTATTCCAAGTCCCTAAACCCTAAGCTAATGTTGATATGCTTCCAGAGAAAAGAAAAAATATCGAATAAATTTTATTAAGTGTTGATTTTAGTGGCTTTTGTTTACTCAAGGATAATGACATGCAACTGAGATGATGTGTAATGATTCAAGACCCAATCTTAATGCAAGCTACATGAAATGAAACTTTTCACTTTTTATTTCAATGAAAGCTAACTAAATAAGGGAAGAGAGTATTTTTACTTTTCACAAAAAATGATAGACAACCTCACACACTCTCAATATTCTCTCTTGAAATTCACTAAATTCATAAAAAATATCTTATAAGAAAAAAAAACCAAAAAACAAACATAAAAAGGGAAGATCTCATGAAATAACCGAAGCAAGAGCACCAAGCACTCAAAAGTTCAAAACTTAGCCTTGCGAAAGAGAATCACAAAAGAAAGAGTTTATCTCACATGAACAAACAAAATATAAATGAAAATTAAGTTTCAGATCTATAGTTCAATGCAAATAGGGAAAAAAAACATCCAAAATGATCTACAAAGGAACAAAACAAACCCTAAATGAAGGACAAGACTTGAGAGGCTCGAAAGAAAAAAAAAAATTCTTTATGACCCAAACAGTCAAACATATCAAAAATATTCAATTAGATCCCTGAGATCCTTTTTTTCATCACCGCAATAGAAAGCATAATAAAATTATAGTGGAAGCAATCAAAATGGGTAGAAGCATTTTAAAACTTTGAAAAATACACCAAAATTTCAAAACAAGCAAGATCTAACTCAAACACAACCTATATGAATCAGATTGGAAGCAAATCTAAACTAAGACAATCGATAAAAAGTAGATGTGGGAGGTAAGACAAATATCTTAGCGGAAACCCCTCTGAAAAACTCAATTTCATTAGGTAGTCACACCCATCTCGTGACAAGAAAAAACTAGAGTTGCAAAATGGCAATGTAGACTGTGACTATGCTGCTTAGTCACTCGGTAAATCACTTCAGGAAGTGAATAGGAACCAATGT
>CM062809.1:336560678-336734973 GCA_031772625.1 Pinus tabuliformis
TTCACTGGAACAAATTATGCTTTTTAGAAGGTAAGAATGATAACTTACATAATGGCTCATGGTGTAGATGTCTGGGATGCAGTGTGGAGTAGCTATAAAAATCCAAATGTATTTATTGATAGAGATGATAAGCTATAGTTTTCTTATAACACTAAAGTAATGAATGCAATCCTATTTGGTTTTATTGATTATGAGTTGGTTAAAGGCATGGACTATAAAACAATCAATAGAAATATGGCACAATATGATGAGTTTCGATGAAGGTGATAGTAAGGTAAAGAAAGCCAAAATCCAAGTCTATACAATACTATTTGGATCATTAAAGATGAATGAGGACAAAGACATAACTAAATTTTTCCTTTGCATGGATGAAATAGTTAATGCTATAAGAGGACCCGATGAACCTATGGGTGACTCCTTTGTAGTTCAAAAGGTGTTGATATCTCTTCACGCTAGGTTCAATGCCAAAATATCAACCATTGAGAAGATGCAGGATCTCAACACATTAACATTGGATCAATTGCATGGAACACTGTCTGCTTATGAAATGAGAACCTCAAAAGGAAGACTTACATTAAAGGAGGCAACATTTAAAGCTGATAAAAAGATAAAAGAAGATCAAGAAGGCTCAAGCTATGGATCTAATGAAAAATCTACTAGGTTTGTAAGAAGATTAGAGAGGATATGTAAAGTACAAAGGTAAGTTTCCTTTCAAATGCTTTAATTATGGAAAATTAGGTCATTATGCATCTAAATTTCCACAGAAGAAAGAAAAGAATGAATATGACCATAAAGAGAAAGATTAATATAAGAAAATAAAGAAGGAAAATAACTTCAAGAAGAAGAGTTTCTATACCCAGTAAGACAAAAACTTCTCAGAAGATGGAGATGAACAACCCTTTGCTGAAGAAAGAACGAAAGAAAGGATGAATGACTTCATGCTCACAACTCTAGAAATCAAAGATAGGAGGCAAGATGTTTACGAATTATATGAAGAGGAAGCATTGGTATGTTTGGAAGGAGAACTAATTAGTGCCTTAGAGGAAATACAAAGGCCCAGGAAAAAGAATAAGAAGCAAAAATAGATATTGTTAAATATGAAAGAGAAGAGCACAAATATGAAGATTCAAACATTCTTCTTCTAAAAGTAGAGTTCGAGGAAGCAAAGAAGATTAAAGGTACCTTGTTACAACAACCAAAAGAGAAGAGAAAGGAGTGTGAAAAACTAGAGGAGGAGGTTATCTCCCTTAGAAAAGAATTAGAAAATAATCAAGAACAACTCAACCAAATATAAAGTTTATTAGAGGATCTAATAAATTAGATGAAATTATGAGTGTTCAAAGATATCCTCTCATTAAAACTAGTCCGGGCTATTAAGGAGAATCAAGCACCAAGAAAGTATAAGACAAAGAACCAATCAACTATGTTGAAGTAGTCAAACAACCCAACAACAATGCAACCAAAGGAAATGATCACAAAAAAAAGAACAAGAAGGTAATAAGAAACATTAATAAAACTTAAGGGCAACAAAGAAGTGCAAGATACAACCATTCAAATAGCCACAAAGATCAAGCAAGAAATTGACAAAGACCCCATTTCCCTCAAAGAGAAAGCCATCAAAGAATCATCAAGTCATATCCACAAGGGAAAATTTTTCCTAGGTATCAAAATATTTTCTATGGCCACTATTATTCATTTAAACACTTTGGACGTAAGGCTATAAATTACAATGCATATCTTGGAAATAATTAGATAAGAGATAAAAGAAATAAACCTTATCAGTAAAATAGAGATAACCAATTTGGACGTAAGGCTATAAATTACAATGCATATCTTGGAAATAATTAGATAAGAGATAAAAGAAATAAACCTTATCAGTAAAATAGAGATAACCAATTTGTAAATTCGCATAGGAATAATCCTAGGGACAATAATCCATTTGATCCTCTATTTGAATATATTGAATACTATAACTATCATAACTATGGATATAAAGCAACTGGATGTAGAACTAGAAATTTCAAATAAGCTCATCAAATCATGCAAGCTCAAGAGGAACCCAAGACATGGAAGAATAAAAAAGGAAGAAAATATTGAAGAACGTGGCATTGTATTATATGCCCAAAACCAAGGCAACCATTGGTACGTGGAAAATGGATTCTCTAAACATATGACTAGTGATAGGAGTAAATTCCTGTCATTAAGAGAAGATAAGACAAACAATGTTACTTTTGGAAATGATGCTCTAGGAAAGATCATGGGAAAAGGCAAAATTAGCTTTGTAAATGGAAGAGGCAAGAATCAAAACGCTCTTTTTGCGGATGAAAGAAAACACACCTTGTTGAGTGTGAGTCAAATGTGTGACCACGAGTATGATGTCACTATTCATTCCAAAGGATGTGAAATAAATATTGCAAACACATGGAAAGTAGTGGCAAGATATATAAGAAAATCAAGTAATGTATACACATTAAATGAAGAAAATGAGAGATGATGTTTAGGGAAGTTTGATGAGAACTAATTATGGCATAGATGGCTGGGACACTTACACTTTGACCATATAGTGAATCTCAACAAAAATGAAGCTATAAGGGACTTTCCAAAAATATCTAAGCCAAGCAATACAGTTTGTAAGTCATGCCAAATTGACAAGCAAGTTTGTAAGAACTGAGAATCCACGTGGTGAATGATACTTTATGATTGCAAATCAAATTGATTGCAAATTGAAGTGTCTAAGGTCAAAAAGGGGTGGATATTTTCCCTCAAATGGGTTTGATAATTTTTGTGAAGAAAATGGAATAAAAAGGAAATTCACAATTGCAAACACTCCACAACAAAGTGGTGGGGCTGGGAGGAAAAATATATTAGTGCAGTAAATGGATAGATCTATGTTGGATGAGAGAAATATTCCAAATACCTTTTTGGATGAAGCTATTCATATATCAATCCATATTTTAAACAAATCACATCTCAGGCCAAACAGTGACAAGACTCCCTATGAACTATGGTGTGGAAAACTAGTCCTAATAAAACACTTCAAAGTCTTTGGCAACAAGTGCTACCACCCAGAACAATAATGCCAACTTGGGTAAGTTCGATGCAATAGCTTATGATGGGATATTTTTAGGATATTCAACTGAGAGAAAAGGCTATAAATGTTAAAAAAATATGTTATGAAAAATAGTTGACATCATTAATGTGATAGTGGATGAGGATTTACCTCTAAAAAACAAGTAGCCAATATTTTTCAACCCACTTGATCAGATTAACAGTGAAAATGACACTGAATAGCTTGAATAATCAAAAGAAAAAGAAGAAGAAGAGGCAAAGCATACTCACTAAAAAACCCCCTCAAGGTATGTACAAAAGCATCACCCTCTAAATTAGATTGCTGATAATATGGAAGCAGGTGTCCAAAATTGAAGAAGATTAACAAATACATCTAGTCAAGCATATATTGCTATGTTTTCCATCATTGAGCCAACAAATTTTTCTTAGGCAAGTTAAGATGAGGATTGGATAAAAGCTTTGAATGATGAATTAAATTAGATTGAGAAAAATCAGACTTGGGAATTAGTTCCAAGACCAATAACAAAAATGCCATTGGCACAAAATGGGTATTTAGGAACAAATTAAATGAGGATGGACAAGTTGTGGGAAAAAAGGCTATCTTATTATGTAAACATTATGCTCAAGTTGAAGGAATAGACTTTGAGGAAGTATTCCCCCCCTACAACAAGATTAGAGGCCATAAGAATGTCTTAGATTTTTCCTTTCACACAATTTTTAAAGTATATCAGATGGATGTAAAATCAATGTTATTGAATGGAGAACTTGAAGAAGAGGTTTATATAGAACAACCTAAAGGTTTTTAGTTTTCAGGTAATCTTGAGGAAGTGTGTAGGTGTTATAGAAATTTTTGTGCCTTACATCTATAAGCATGAAATGTCCATAAACCAAGGGATCCTAAGTCCCTAAAGATATTGTTCCAGCTCCTAAAGAAACAAGGCCAACAAATTACAGCTTCCCCCAGAAGTTCTCCACCAGAAACTACTCAAAACTAGTCAAATCAGGATCAATGCAGATGCTCCACTAGCTGGCTGCGTTGCAAAGCACCCAAATACACTGGCTAGGTGCGTTGCAACGTACTTGAATGCACTACCAGGGTGCGTTGAGTGGGAAATGACAAGTGGCAGAGTCATTCAATGAGGCGGAGAGACAATGGAAGCTTCCAGAATCTTCTCCAATGACACTTGCCTCACTGAATTCGACCAGTGATGAGTAAGAGGCTCTCAGTCTCCAAGTGGAAGCAAGAAATGACAGAGAGAAGCCACTAATCAACTCATGGGATGACTCATCCTCTTTGCATACATCTATATATGGATCCCTCACCAAGAGATCCAAAGGCTGGAATTTTGTATATTGCAGAGAATTGCTGTTGGTTTTGTGATTGACACCAGAGTATTGGGTGATTTATGCTTTGTTGGAGGTGAAGAAGGGATTCTATGCTGGGAGGCTGATGCTGGATCAGGACTCATCGGTTGTAACTCCTCTTGGATCTTCTTGTTTTATCAATAAAACTACTTGAGTTTCTCCTACATGCTTGTATATCTGATGTGAGTTATATTTGTATGTTTAGCTTAAATCTGATCCTAAGCTTTTTATGAACATAAATCTATGTCTTTGTGTAGTTTCTCTCTTCTGTGCACTTGCAGGAACTTGGTGACGCTGGGCAAGTGAGGGAACAGATCGGTGGAAGCTGACAAAGAGAGGATAGATTGGATCGAACAACTAGCGCAAGACACAGGTCGGTTCATCTTAATCATCTTCGTTTATAGTTCATAAAGAAGAATACAAGAGTAGTTTTCCTTGTTTGTTTCTGAGGTCACTGTCACAACCCTGTGGGATAGGGTTGTTCTGAATAGACACTTTTCCCGAAAACAGTAGGTTAAAAGAGGCGTTGTGTAGGCTAAAGCAAGAACCTAGTGCAAGGTATCAAGATTGGACAAACACCTACAATAGAAAGGCTTCAAAAGAGGAACACATAATAGTAATTTGTATATCAAATATAAAATATAAAAATGATATTATTATTATTATTATTATTATTTATGTTCATGACATCATTTTGTTTAGTGATGTGTATTTACTCAACCAAAAATTTGAAACTGTACGCAAGTTGAATTTGCGATGTATATGCTTCGGGCACTCTCATTTTTCCTTGGATTACAGATAACATAATCAAAAAAAGGTATATTCATTTCCAAAAGAAAGTACATTAATGAAATGTTGAATAAACTTGGAATGTAAGAATGCTCACTTGTTAGTACTCCTATGGTCACTAGATGTAAACTCAACAAAGATGAAGAGTCACTAGAGGTAAATCAAACAATGTTAAGATCCATGATTGGCATCCTCTTGTACATAACAACCTCAAAGGCATATATTATGTAAGGTATTGGTGTAGCTACAAGGCATCAATTAACCCCCAAACAGAGTCATCTCTTAGTTGCCAAGAGGATCTTTCGGTATTTAAAATCCACATTGGACTACAATCTATGGTATCCACAAGGAAAAAAATTCTCATTAATTGCATACAAATATGTTGATTGGGATGGAAGTGTATATGATAGGAAAAGCATAAGTGGTGGTGCTTTCTTCCTAAATAATTGTTTGGTGGCATAGCTAAGCAAAAAATAAACTTCCATCTCAATTTCTACTGTTGAAGCCGAGTAAATAACATCTACAACATGCTACACTCATATTTTTTGGATGAAGAAAAATCTACAAGACATGAAGGTAACCTATGATGACCATATTCCCATTAGATGTTACAACACAAGTTCTATCAATATATCCAAGAATCTAATTTTTCACTCAAAAACCAAGCATATACCCACCAAGTACCATTTTCTTAGAGAATAGGTAGTTGATCAAATTGTGAGGTTGGAGTATGTATCCACAAAAGAACAAGTTGTTGATATCTTCACCAAGCTTCTTGCCTAATAAACCTTTGAGTACCTAATGAAAAATTTGGGAGTTATGTCTCACTCATCTCTTCACTAGTGTTCTTCACCAACAAAATGGGCAAATGTCCAAATGTGTCCAAGGATAACTATATGGTTAGGGAAAATAAATGAGACCAAGATCATGGGGAGCTTTAAGATTAATAGGAATAGTAAAAGTTTAGAGGGAGTATAATGAAATCCAAGGAATATGAAATGGAAATTTTTCATTGGTATCAATTGATTAAAGTTGGTGGTCCATGTCTGTCAAAGGGGGAGAATAATAAATAACTTATTATACTAAAGCAAGGGGAGAATTTGGCTCTTGGAATAGAAATAAATAAGTGTGTATTGACTTAATTGTATACCAACAAAAATATATCTTAATAAATTAGTAACATAGAGGAGAGAGTTTGTTTTTAGACAAACCATTGATATGTTAATATACTGATACAACCTTATTAATTGGTGTATCAGTAGAATATTTGGAATTATAATTTAGTGAACATGTAGAAAGGGGGAGAGTTAATTGAAAATACAATTTGAGCAACAAGAACCCTTTTCCATTGATGTCAAAGGGGGAGAGAGGTTAGTGAGAAAACATTGGAGATGAAATTTGTATAGAGACATTGATGATGGAGAGTGATCTGATAGTGGAAATTTATTCAGCTTGATAGGGGGAGTGTTGCAAGGTGGTGGTGTTGCCATCAATGCCAAAGGGGGAGATTATTGAGAATGTTGGCAATTATTTCCATTGAAGTCAAAGTTTATTCAATGGTGTCAGGTGGTGACATGTCAAGTCTTCATGCACGATGCTCATGTTGTTATTGACGTGTGTTGTATTTGTTGACTGTTAGATGTGTAGCCTAGTAGCTTATATTTGAAGGAATTTTTTTTATACAGGTAATTTTTTCAAAAGAACATGAAAAGTTCTTGGTCTAAGAACCCTCTCAGAGAGATTACCAGTGGTACATGGCACTTGGTCAAATTCCAAAGGAATGAGGAGGAAAATCGTTTTGAAGTAATAAGCAAGTATCTAATGGGGGTCAATGCATATCTAACCATTTATTCATCCGTAGGTTGAGGAACATTGAGAAGTAGGTGGATGATTACCGATTTGGATTCATTTGGGGATACACTGAAGATCCAAGCATTTGGTCATTTGGGATGCATCAGATTGTGGAATAAGAGAAATGTGTTGGCCACAAAATTATCCAGATGAATATGGGATTTGACGAAATCGAGTCTCTTCAAGGTTATCCAGGCATCCAAGCCTCCAAGCCTCCAAGAGGAACAACATGTAAGACATAGTGAGAACATTGGGCATTGGATTTCATAAAACTGAATTAAAGTGGACCCCAGTATGACGTGGCAATATGGCACACATAATAGTACATGTGGCACATCCACTTGCCATGTGGCGATGATGTGGAGACATCTCCTAGGTACACATGGTGGCAATGATAACATGACATACTGAAGTGAGGACACGTGGAAAGTGGATTTGTCCTTTTTGGGTGGCCAAGTGGCCCTTTTTTAATTGACATGTGGCAATGACATGGCATGACTAGTGAAAACATTGAAGGGGAAAATGATGTGGATGAGTGGGTCTCTCATTGGACCACTGGTTGGAAGGTCTTACACACAAATAGGCGATGGGTGGTAAAAAGTAAGTGGTAAGGAAGTGGCCATAGCCCTTAGTCACAAGTGCTAATAGATGAGTTCCTAGGGGCTTGTCGACAATCAACCATCAAGATACACAAACACATGGAGGGAAAAAATTTAGTATGATGGGCATTAAGCACTGTTCTAGGTGGAGGTTACAATCTCCAGGTCACATGCACCATGAAGATAAACACTAGGGGCTATGAGATGGAAAATTGGTGTCTAGGTGCCAAAATTTAGTTAGAGAAATAAAGTACACTAGGGAAAAAATCAAAGGTATCATGTCTATAAAATATGGAAAAGATGATGTGATATGAGTGGTTCCCATGCAAAATAAGAGTAGAATTTGTAATCAACTCATTGAAGTACAATAACTTGATTTGAATGAGTGGAAAAATGGGGAACCTGACCTTAGATAAAGTAGAGAAGAAAATTTTGAAAAGAGGATGAAGTGTAGGTTGCCAGAGATCAGAGTGCATAGAAATATGTTGAGCAGAGGCAGAGAAAATAAAAATTGGCTAAGTTATGGAGAGGATGTGAGTTTAAAAGTTACATATTTGAAGCATTGAGAATCAGGTTGTACAAAAGAATTTCAATTAAGAGAAGATTAGAGAAGAATATTTATGAGGATCTTTGGTTGAATCAAAGTATGAAATAAAGAGAGTTGGTTGTAGAGCAAGGAGAAGCATATATGACATTTAACAATTGTTCTAGTGATATCTTTAATTAAAAATATCCATATATGAGTTTGAAAATTAGATGAAAGAGGGATCTGATAGGATAAGGAAGTAAATGATTGTAGATCAAGGGGATTAGAGTCTCCTTTAGGTTGGTTCCTGCAAATATCAGGGAGTTGGTTCTTCCAAAAAGTGGGCTCTTGCAAACAAAAGGGGGTTGGAGCCTCCTGTAGGTTGGTGCGTAGATAATTTGATGTAATTTGGAGTCAATTCTTACATTTACATCATAATCAAAAAGAATTTTTGGTTTTCTCTCATATGGGTTTCCACGTTAACATATGGTGTTCAAATTTCATGTGATTGATGCACTGTTAGATTGTAGAATGTGTTTACATTGACCAAATATTTGATAAGAGTTATAAAATATTGATTCACCTTCCTCTCAATACTTTCCTAGTTTATAATAATTTTTTGGTTAGGGGATAGATTTCCTTTTCCTTTCACTTGGAAAGGCTGACTATGTTAAAAGGCTACCCCATTCTTGGAATTGGGCTCAAGATGGTTGATTACTAAAACCATGGTCTGTTAATTTTGATCCAGTGTAGGAGCTAGTTGATGAGCTTGGATTTTGGGCCATTTTTGTAGGTTTGCCTCTTCACTTCTGGAGCCTTGAGGTTTTCAAAGCCACTGGGAATAAGTTTGGTTTGTTCATGGGTGTTGAAGAAGGTTAGTATGTGAAAAATGATCAACAAATGGCTTGGATGTAGATCGATGCTGGTCTTAGATGTGGGATGTGTTCATTTTAGGGATAAATTGTTCTTTGCTGTAGATAATTGCATTTTTAAACTTTTTCAACAATTTCACACTAGATTCACCCTAAATCATTATAAGAAATTATGTAGAGAGAAAATTAACATCAATAATGAAATGGAATAATAAGGAACATTAGAAGAAAAAATACACAATAGAGACACCAATATTTAGGTAAGAGACTAGAGAAAAACCCCACAAGGGGGAAAATCCAAAAAATAATTCTTCTTCTTCTATTAATCAATCAATGTTCAACTACGATACAATGTACTATTATAATAATTCTTTCAACATCAATCACATTAGTCCTACTTGGGTCAACACTTGATCATACTAGATCCTCATAAGGTGACAACAAACATATCAGATAAAGAGGCATTCAAAAGCGTTTCAAAAGACCTTTGATAGGTCTCATGGTGATCAATAGATGAAACCATGAGAGATACCTCCATATCACTATCACAAGTAGCATATACCCCTGTCTCAAATAGAATCCATGATATGACCATAGGAGAAAGTGTCATTTTCATATCACTTTATTGTCATCAAAATCACTATCATACATCACTACAATAAGCAAAAAATATCTATGCCATACATCACTGTCATAAGCGTAGAATGTCACTACCACACATCAATGATATAAGTACAAGTATCACTACTATACCTCACTCTCATAAACACATGAATCACTACTATACCACATTTTCATAAGCACTAGAATCACTACTATACCTCATTTTCATAAGCACCAAAATCACTGCTATATGTAACTGTAAAATGATAGAAGTCAGGGCTTGATAATAAGCCCACCGGGATGTCCTCAAGCTCTTCAAAATATCAAACTTTAGAACTTCAAACCATCTATCATCTAATAACCCTTATTGTCCCTTATAAGAGGCCAAACTTAGGGCTTTTACAATTATATTCTTATAACCCATTACACTTGCTATGAAAACTGTCTAATATGGACAATAACAATTAGCAAACTCATAAATACAAAATACAAACACATACTTGTGAAGTACAACATAGTTATTCCGTCAAATATATTCTAGAATATGCACAGAATCCCAGATTTCAACCTTGGTTAGGACTTTTAGTGGTTGTTATGTCATCCCTACTACTTGATCCCCAAACCTCTTTAATACCTGTACTAACCCTTCTCATCTTGGCCTGATCTCATACATTATGCTTTACTCAAACTAAGCCTTTAAACACAATTTTGTTCCAACACCATATAACCTCGTACCAACTCCAAGCAATGGCTTGAACCTCCTGCAATATCTCAAACCTAGTACAAACTTGTCACAGAGGGTTTACTACGCAAACACATGAAAAAAATTAGCTCAAACTTGACCTCCTTTACATGATGATTAATATGCCTAACTCATCCCTCCAAGACAAGCCTTATGACCCTCAAAATAGGTTACCACAGGGGCTCAACCCTACTTTCAAGACTCAAAACTTTCAATCTATAAAACGAAGAATATATTCATCAAACTTGCATAGAACTTGTCTCCTCAAGCTCGACTTGCAATCTCCTTAACTTTTCCAAGAATAGTCACATAAAGGTCACCAAAACCCTCCTTTTTCCACTTCGACTAGGGATCTCAAGGCCTGCAACTAACTTAGATCATTTCTCACCAAAGATGTGTTGCATGATGTGTTTGGAATGAGCCATAATGTATCTTATTTATACAATTCTACAAAGGATTCAGGGGGTGTATAAATGCTAATGGGACCCTTCACTTTGGTGAGGCTGACTTGAGTAAGACACTTATAATTTGTCCTTGACATTATTTAAATATATTTGCCAAATGCCTTGATGATTTCTTGCCCAAATAAATTTGTCACATTAAATAATAATGAGAGGAGTGTCAAACACATCAACAATAATATTTCATTTATCTAATTTGAATTATTCTTGGGGTAAGGTGGTTTCTTCTTGGAGTAGTTGGGTTTCTCTTGGGGAAATTCATCCCATAGATGACCCAAATTTCAACACTCCCTGTCATCTAGGAAGGAATTTATGACTACACCATGTGTCTCATCTAAGATTTATATGTCTCATCATAAGAGAAGCTCATCTCATCTCATAAAAGACGAATAATCTACAAATAATGGTAGTGGATATCTATTTACCACAACCAAGTCCATGGAAGTCACAAATGACCTTGGTAAAGATCACACGCACCATACTGGTCTCTAAGTCAAGCTCCATGACCTCATCTTAGTGGAACAATGCTTGATCCATAGAATAAGAAGAAGGATCCACACTCACAATATTGGAGATAGATCTACCATAACCAAGTCCATGGTGGTCATAAATAACCTTGGTAGAGATCACACACCCTATGTCCACTAACTGACCCTCTCCCAACTTGATCCTCATTAATCAAGTGGTAGAACACTTGCATCCAATATATAGGGGATATAAATTGACCACAACCAAGTCCATCGTAGGTGTGTCCACCCTTGGTAAATATCACACAGACTTAAGTCTCCTCTCCCATATGACCAAGATGGGAGGCAATCTTGGCAAGCTTAACCGAGTCCACGACCCCTTTATAAGGGTGACTTGTGAGTAGATGCAAATTGGGGCATGTACTTAGCCAAGTCCATGGATTTAGGGAGTACCCTCACACCCAAGAGATTTCTTGCTCTTCCCCCCTCACCAAGTCCATGGTTAGTCAAAATACTGGGAGATTGAGCATAAATCGGTGTTCTCGATTAGCAGTGTTCCCTATCAAGGAAGGAAGCATCCTCTTTCACCACAAGTTGATCTCTGAAGAATATGAACTTCAACAACTTAGTGAGAATGTTTACAAACTACTCATTTGTTGAAACCTCACTACTTCGATTCTGCAACAAGTCACTGTTAGAGCCTCATTTCTCCCTATGTGCTAGAGCCTTATTGATCCCTTTGTGGCACTATTGTTTGAGAATACTGTGGTCAAGTTGCAATATGATCAACCATTACTGGACTAAGGTCAATGGAATTCTGCTACCTACTCATCTAGGAAATCAAAGCAAGGCCCATACTGAAGTAACACCTTAATGCATTCTTCTGGTTTAAAACACTCCTGGTTCACTTGGCATCAACATATCTCTCTAATCACAATAATACCTCAATCTATGAATGGTTGATTCATGTAGGTATCTCAATACCAACTTTGCAGCATTCCAATATACATGTACAAACTCTATTTAGCTTAGAGTACATGCTACAAAGTAAGGATCCATTTGGCTACCTTCTCATCACGGAATACACCAAATTTGAAACTAAAGAGGAGTCTCTCAATTGCTTCAATGTAATCCATCATGCCAATTCTCTGAGAACATACTTCCCTTGACAAGGAAGTCCTCATCATCTCTATGATAGACTTCTAATCTCGAGAAGTGGATCACCTTGGGCTTAGAGGTCAAATCCATCTAGTACTGATTGATGAGATGATTTTCTTCGGTTATAAATAAATTACTAGCATATAAAAACAAATATCAAAGGCATACCTTCAACCTTGAAAAAATTTTGGATTTTGCATCAAATGTCCATCAATATAATCATGCCAAACATAGGGGACTTGCTTGAGTCCATATGGGGCTTTCCTCAGCCCATAGTCATGAGTCTCCTACTCATGTGCCTAAAAGCCCTGAGGTAGCTCCAATTATTATTCTTCCTTAAGTACATCATGGAGGAAGCCAACATATATATGATAATAGAGCATTTGGAAATAGGTGTTAGGATCTCATCATAGTACTCTCTCTTAGAGAGCATATCACTTTTAATTCTTTGACACTATAACATCCTTGTCATCTAGAATGATCCATTCATGAAGGAAATATTTCTCTTAGCATCTCATATGGATGTTACATTCAATTTGACAATATACTCCCTTTGAATAGGAAGCCTCTATAGTCATAGTCATCAAGATGGGAGACTGCAATCCTTCCTTTGAGGTCTAAGCTCTTGTCCATTTTCATGCGCCACTTTAATCATGGGGTTGCTCTACATTCCCCTCAATCTCAATATTGAGGAATTTTTTGTTACATCCATATGATGTACCTATTGGTCCCATGTTGGGCGCGGGATCCCCTAAGGCAAGTTTTGGGGCTTAAAGCCCAAGTTTTGACTAAGTCTGATGTAAAGACTCCACAAATTGTGGGCGTGGAGTGCAAAGTTGTAATTGAGTCATAGGGTTGTCTGCCCCTACTTTTGTAATGTAATGTCAGCTTGAAAGATCTACCCATGGTTTGGGGACCATGGGATTGTATAAATAGAGCAAGGCTCTAAGTGTAAAGAGACATCTAAGAAATGGAACAATTTAAGAGAAGATGAAGCATTGAGTCTTAGTTGAAGTGTAAAGTCATGTCTTTGGGTAGTAGAGTAGGAGAAGGCTCTGCAGTTGAGTGCGCAGAGGCCTAGTAGTCCGCAGCTGAGTGCGCAGGGCAGGTTGAGTCTGTAACTGATTGAATCATTAATAAAGAGAAGTTTTGCATTATGTCTATGTATCTTTTCCTATTTTATGCATTGAAGTATATTGGGTATGAATTGCAAGTTTACTGCTTATTTGCTGCGCAAACTTATATGAATGTGTTGAATAAGTGAATATAAGATAAAGTATCTATTTACGTGAAGATAACTAAGTGTTATAAGAAGATAAGTAAGATCCGCGGTGTAACTTGGGGAAATAATGCAGATCGCTGCTTTAGTAGTGTGAAAGCTCCTCAGTCCCTAGTTAGGGCTGCGCGAAGGCGAGTATAATAGAGTGCGAAGGCCTCATAGGCCAGGAAAGTGTGCGAAGTGACCTGCATGAAGGTATTCACAGTTGGACTAAATCAACCCTTCAGACATCTCAAGGGTGCGGAAACTTGGTTCCCGCATCCCCCCATACTGCTTCGGGTGAGACCTCAGTCGGCGCTCCACGGGCTATTGTCGAAAGGGCCAGTAGTACATGGATTTGTTTGGCTAAATAACTCTGAATCTGGGTTAGGCCCCCTCAAGCCAACAAATGGTTCCGTTGCCGAGACCAGAATCTGCATAGAGATGTTTGATGTCATATCATTGGAATCCAACTAAGAAAGAAATTGAAGGTTAGTTGGACAGGAGAATTCATGAGTTCATGGTGTAGGAGAACATGAATCCATGACTATCAAAAGAAGAGTGGTTAGACTGCTACCTATACACATAGATCCACGAAATTTTCTTCACATCTTTCCTTACTGAGCTGTACGAGTGGATCATGAAGCTAGAAGATAGCTAAGGAAGGTGGAAGCTCGACAATCCTATTGTGTGGACCCTAGAGTTGGTGCGTAGATTGGAAGCATCAGAGGATAAGATCGCGCACGCTGTTGATCACTGGCTCGATCAGATTATAGGAGGATTCATTACTGAGTTCATGGTAGATACTTCAATCAACTATAGCAAGGCAGAGTGATGCTTTATCAAAGGACCGCGAGGTAATTACGTAAAGTCTCTGAATACCTGGATTAAAATGTTAAAGTGTGAAAAGAGGGTTATGCAATTACCTTGATGTACAGAGCTACGCAAAGTGGAAAAACCTATAGAAACGAAGGAAGTAAGGGACTAATGAATAGTCCTTTGATTTCACCTCCACGAGGGGATGAGGAAGAGCTTACGAAGGTCTTGCCGTGAAGTGCGATCAATTTGATAAGGCAGAGGACTCCATTCATACCACCCCCACCCACACCACCACTAGCTTCACCACCTTCACCTCCATCTTCACCTGTACCACCTCCGCCACCACCGCGAGTCAATATGGCAAGCACAATAAAGTTGCCTATGTTCAAGGGAGTAGGAAATGAAGATCTATACCAGTTTTGTTTCGTGATAAGAGCCATATGGGAAGCCCAGGGAGTTATATATGATAATATAAAGAAAGCAACGCTAGTCAATGCTTTGAAGGATCACGCGCTGACCTGGTATATTAAGCATTCTAATGACAATCCAAATGTGGGGATTGTGGATATCCAAATTGCGCTGAATAGAGAATTTCGCATGCCGAAGTCAGAGGCACAGTCAATCATTGGATTCAAAGAGATAAAAATGCTACTAGGAGAGACTCCTTGGTAGTTGGATCAGAGACTGAAGTGCATAATTCGTGAAGCTAATATGACTTTGATGGATGGACAACACCGTGAATGGTTTGTAGCATCGCTAACTCCGCATTTGAGGAATGTGCTGTCACAACAGAGGTTAATGACTCAGGAAGAGGCCTTAGAGATCATGATGAGGTTGCATGAGACCTTGATACAAGATCCTAACTTGGGAGTTTAGCAGATCCACGCACAGTTGAAAAACTTATGCCTTGAGATGAAGAGTCTGAAACAGGATAGGACAACTGACCAGAAGTGCGCAAAGCGATATGGTGCGTTAAATGTAAGGGTCAGGGTCATGACAAGGACCACTGCTTGGTATTCATGAATTACCTCACGGGAGGAGGACAGATGCCATTAAGAGCAGAGTCACAAGCAAGACCTAGCATGGTGCCTGCTTTGTGGTGTGCAATTTGTTAAATAGGAGGAAAGCATGCTACGAAAACTACCATTTGTTACAGAAGTACACACAAAATTCGCAATAGTTGTTCTGTAATTTTTGTAGATCGGTTGGACATGATGAGCACACTTGTAGAAGCTATGAGTTGATGATGGATAAAACTCCCACCTACAGGATTCAGGCCGAAACGCGGTCCCTTTACTAGAATGCAGGAGTGGGGTGAACCGGATTTCGGGGGCGCGAGTGAGGCTGAGGTGGAGGAGGACCTAGAAGAGGTCGCAGACAACTGATATATTACAATTGCAGAGGGCCAAGACATTATGCTCGTGATTGTATGAATCCAATGTGTCCATCATGTCTGTATTGTACCTTATTTGATCATGAGATGGAGGATTGTCCTACGCTGATAGCTAGGATGCGCGACAAGGGATCGCTACAACCTCCCCTGACTTAGAACTTGTAGATGATAAGGTCTGAGCCGCGCGAGGAAGATCGAAATGTGAACATTATGCTCCGAAGTGGAATTACGAAGGGAGATGATAAAGGCAAACAGCTCGAAGATAGTACTTGGGTTCTCAAGGCTCTGACGAAAGAAGCAGAGTTTGATTTGAAGTGTGTTAAGGAAACCTTAATGGAAGCTAAGAAGAGCTTCGCTGATGCCTCCACTTCAGGAAGCAAAGATAGATCAGAGCCAGAAATGGACCCATCTATGCTTACGACATTCTTAGAAACATGAATGAAGCTACTGCGTGACAGTAAGGTTGTAAAGGGATTGCAGGAACTCATTAACAGATGCACTGGGACCATGCCAGGAGAGCCATGTGTAGTACAGAATATTGGAAAGCATGTGACGAGGATGGGAAGAGAAATGAGGTTGACCGCATAGATTGGAGAATATGAGATGGACTAGGTAATTCTAGATTTAGGATCAGATGCGAACGTTCTGCCAAAGTAGACATGGGAGCGCATGGGAAGGCATACGCTGCAATGGTCTCCTATCCAGCTGTGAATGGCGAACCAACAAAAGATAATACCTATGGGGATATTACAGGGAATCACCGTGGATATTGAAGGGGCAAGCGCGCTAGCAGACTTTAAAGTGATAGAGATTGTTGATGACAACAATCCCTACCCCGCGCTCTTAGGAATCGAATGGGCCACTGACATGAACGGGGTGATTAATCTAAAGAAGTGCAAGATGATTTTTGAGAAAAAGCCTCTGCACGTAGTTGTACCTTTGGACCCTATGGAAGGATCACGCTAAACAGAGCCGGTGTGCGACTATGAAAGTGATGACAATTTGGACTGCATCTACAAGAATAACCGCATGACAGCAAGACTGGGTAAATCCCACTGCGGATGGATGAATCTTATGGGGGCGCAAAAGCTCCTGTACGTTGGATTCAGATGAAGAGATAGAGCGATGGTAGAACTGGCTACGTGAGTCAACCACGATGAACTGTAACATGATGACAAGATCACTACCCTGCATATCGACAGAAGTGAGAGTTTTTCCTACTTATGATGGATTAGGTGAGGTAAATGCTTTCTTGGATAGATTTAAAAGAGAGGTGTCAGAAAAGTAATGTTTCCAGGCTTTGAAGTGGGTACTGCATGCTACGATTGTAAGGTGGTGTGGTACGCACCAAGGAAGCTTTGAGGACTGGCGCGAATGTAGGATAATGATACGCATGCATTTTGGGAAGCCTAATATGTGACTAATAGATAAATACAATGCACGGGATGGTCCACGCGCGCATCTGTCTAGGTGGGTATAGGCATATAGTAAACAACCTGTGTGGATGCACATGGACTTCGCATTGGGGAACACGGTCAATAAGCATGTGTTGGGGGGACAATTGCGTGAATGGTCCCTCAAGTTGGGATGACAGAGTGTGGAAAGAACAAGTGTGCAGAAGGTTACCCATGCAGAAGCATTTAACGAAGTGTGAGAAGCGTTGAACAAGGTATATAATGTGCAGCGAAGTGATTGGGACCTGCGCATACCAACATTTTTGTGGGCTTATAGGACAGCGTGCAAGAAACTGATAGGATAGATGCCTTTTAGGCTGGCCTATGGAGCAAACATTGTAATACCGATGGAGTATATTATGCCTAGTCTGCGCATAACAATGCCCGTGGATATGATAGTTCGCGGAGCCTTGGAAGAAGGGATTGCATAACTGAATGAAGAAGAACGCTTGGGACCTAATGAAGAGATCCAACAAGGTAATCTTAGGCTCCAAGAACTCGTGAATGAAAGAGATCGGTTAAGGGAGAAAATCACTCTGGTGGAAACAGAAGTTAAGAAGCTTAAGGAAGGAATAAAGAAGAATTTTCTCGATAAGAAAACTGTGGTAATAAAATAGGATGCACATGATTACGTTGACAAATTTGGGGACTACTACCGAGAGTTGATCATCTTGATGCCTTAGATTGGACCGTATATTACTAGAGGAATCATCGATGGTTGCGTGATGGTGAAATGATTGATGGTCGGTTGAAGCCATATACAGGTGGCTTGGCCACTTGACTAGCTGTGGGAAGCACAGTCTTAGCACTCCAAGCAGTTGAAAGGAGGCATGGGACTATAAACTACTCTACTCAAGAGCTACGCGATGTTAGGGCTGCATGCAGGAGTGAAGTGTCATGGGGTCTGCGACAGTGCAAGGGTAACTACGCTGCCACATGGTTTGGCTAGAAAGTGACTGTTATAGTCACTATTCACGATGTGATGCCTGGTTTGAGACCAAATGGAGTGGTGGTGGGAATTTAAGGCGAGATTTATGGGCAAGATTTGGGAAAATTTGCCGCAAAGGGAGCATTAATGGACCAGATTTGGGGGGAATGGTCGAATTTGAATTCAAAAGGCGCTATAAATGCAAAGGATTGCCCAACAAACAAAACTTGGTCATTTGAGCATTGAGCTATCATGAACCTAGAGTATTCTGAATTGAGACCTGTTTAACCTGTTAAGAGCATTGTTTGAGCACCTGATTGAGCATTTGAGAGATTTCTGGACAAACAAAATGGTAGCATTTGAAGAAGCTAGGGAAATCGGAGAAATGACCACCAAAGAGGCCGCGCAGGCCATGACAATAGAAGATGCCCCTGAGAGCGATGGGATAGTTGTAGAAATCCCTAAATCACCGTTCACGCCGAGGCCCAAGAAAGATAAGTGGTCCATGATTCCAGTGCGCGTGTCCCCTCGAAACCCGCTGCGAACTAAATTGACCATGGAAGAAAAGGGGAAAGCAGTGAATTGTAAACCGATGAGGAGGAGGAAGACCTTGAGAAAATCCTGGTGGAAGAGGAGGAGGATGAAGAAATGGAGGAAGAAACTGAGGGTACAAATCCTCTGACCAGACTACCTATGTATGTTCCTCCATGGAAGGGCAAGGAAAATGTGCCCAAGGACTTAGATGAGAGCAAGAGCTCTCTGTAGACTCTGCTGCTACCTGACGATATCATTTTTGAAGGAGCGCACTTGGGACAGGTGCCGAATCTGAAGTTTAAAGATTGGGATCTCGCAAACCATGAAAAGTTCCCACACTTGGAAACCACACAGCTCATGAAGCTGAAGAAAAACATTGTGGCTGAAGTTCTAGAGTTGGAGCCGCACAAGTGGTTACAAACGATAAAGAAAGCAGGGTTGTTGAACTTGATCTGGGTTCCACATTACCATCTTTCCCCAATAACTATCTTTGTCAGCAGGCAGTTGCTTTGCCTGGTGCATGATGGGTGTTTGTAGCTGGAGGAGTCTGTCCCCATCATGGACCACTTGATTCATAGAATTACCTAACTCCCTTGCAAGGGGGAGGACCCCGCGGATATTTCGGAGGGAAAGAGCACTGTCTTGGCAATCGCAGAGGCCATGAAGGCCAACTTCAAGCTGGAGAAGAAGAAGAGAGGGTACATGATCTCTAGTATCAATAATAAGTTAGTCAAAGTTGCGACCCAGATACTGGATAGCAAGGTTATGTAGAAGTGCCACGTGGATGAGGTGCTCGCGCCAGTGATAGCAGTTGCCGCGTAGTGTGCAGAGAGCATCTAGTTTAACTGGTCAGAGTACTTGTGCAAGGAATTCCTAGAGAATTGCTGCAAGGCACAAGAACATGGGATGGCCTTCCACTATGCATGGCTTCTGCTGTCCATAGTGCTGGTGGTTGGGGAATTGCCTGAGGACAACCAATTCCCCCTAATTGAGAGGGATCTCCCGGAGGTCGTGAAGTATGATTCATTGTGGGCCACTAAAGACACGTGTAGGATCCAAGACAATAAAATATTCTGGGTGTTCATGGAGATGAACATCAAAATGGGGATTAACACAAGCTGCGGTTATCACCCACTGTCTATAATAGCTTACAAAGCTTCACAGAGTTTAAGGCAGACTTCCATCATGTCTACATCAGGGCACGTATGGACCTCGCGAAGAAGTGGAATGAGCTACCATACTTGGCCATGGATGATGTCATCTTCGACGTACTTGAGGCGTGGCCACTGGAGTGGTGTGCTCCAACCATCTCCGCGATGGAAACGGAAATGTCTACTACACAACGGAAGAAGGAGGAGACAAAAATACGGATGGCACAGTTATCAGAGAAGAGAAGAAAAGAGGCAGCAATAGCATAGGTGCAGGAGGTGCGGGATATTGCGAGGCTGCAGCAGAAGCACAAAAGGCAGCAGAGAAGGAGTGCAAGGGCTAGAAGTCGCCTTTGCCTAAGCAGGAACAAGAAATGGAGACAAAGATAGAGGAGGGTGGCGTGGACCTACAAAAAATGACGACACAATTAAAGTGCCAGTGCTCAAGAGAGAAGGTGGGGCCGCGAAAGAAGTCGAAAGCGTCTAAGACTTCTTTCAACCCAATCACCCTCACTGATGGATATTTGCACGATATTAGGGAGACGATGCATGAAGTCACCTTGAAGGCCCTCTAGCAGTTGGCGGAGGAGAATCAGATTGTGTTGGGGGCCCTTTGGGCGCTGATTCAGGAGTTGCAGGTGCACACTCCCTAGGCTGGAAATCTCTCGACCAACCTTGTAGTAGGAATGATTGTGGCTGAGGAAATGCTGCGCGGTCGTATGACCAACACCATAATGTTACCAGAGGGGGCACTGGTTACAGAGAATGAGGCTGATAGGCCAACGGTCAGTGTGTTGAAGGGAGTAGGGATCAACATGGCTATGCTCCCTCGGGAGACACTCTATGTCCTGCAGGATGGAGTTACTATAGAACTACGGGCCAGGGAAGGCCACACACTATAGATTTTAAGTGAACAAAGAATAAACATCGAGCAACTGAGCTTGTTGCATGACAAGGTAGTTGCGCATAACCAAAAGATGGTGAAGGTGGTTGAGGAAGCCTGCTAGATAGTCCTTGAGTTGGCCATCCCTACAGAGGCACCAGCAGAGGCGCGCATCCACAGGCTAGTAGCAGGGGTGCGCAAGGCACGAGAAGAGATGCCCAAGGTTCAGCTGGAGTTGAACCTTCAGAAAGCAGAGTTGCGGTTGAAGGCACAACCTTCAACTCCTCCATAGGTAAGGGAATAGCGTGTCAGTGCCATTACATCGGGGATGGAGGGGATCAACAGTGCAGTGAAGGAATGCACCAAAATGTTGGAAGAGTCATTCGAGGTCCTCATCACTCTGCAGGAGGAACGTAACATACAATTCTTAGAAATAGAGGCATGTGAACTACATCAACAGTATGACGATGTCAAAGGGACTATGTAGATGGTGGCACTCACATAGAGGCTTGCACAACTGCAACAGGCAAAAGCGCTTAAGGAGCAAGTAGACGCCGCGTGACACAAAGAAGCGGTTCTAAGGGTGTGCGTCCAACCATGGATCGATGAGGCCTTTGTAATCACAACAACAATTGAAGGCAAGCTTGCACAGATGTAGGGGATGCAGGAGTAGATACATGGAAGAAGTTTAGATACAATAGTCTCTAAACAACGCATCCAGGAGATACAACAGGCAGCTACTCAGTGTGTTGCCAACCTTGCAGTAGTCCGAGAAGAGTTGCAAGGTCTTCACACGAAGATATCCGCATCGACAGAGTGACTTGAGGGCAAGTCACGATGTTTGTGTTGGGGCCCTGTTGGGTGTGGGATCCCCCAAGGAAAGTTTTGGGGCTTAAAGCCCAAGTTTTGACTAAGTCCTATGTAAAGGCTCTGCGAATTGTGGGCACAGAGCGTGAAGTTGTAATTGAGTCATATGGTTGTTTGCCCTTACTTTTGTAATGTAATGTCGGCTTGAAAGATCTACCCATGGTTTGCGGACCATGGGATTGTATAAATAGAGTGAGGCTCTATGTGTAAAGAGACATCTAAGAAATGGAACAATATAAGAGAAGATGAAGCATTGAGTCTTATTTGAAGCATAAAGTCGTGTCTTTGGGTAGTAGAGGAGGAGAAGGCTCTGCAGCTGAGTGCGCAGAGGCCTAGTAGTCCGTAGCTAAGTGCGTGGACCCCTGCAGCTGAGTGTGCAGGGCAGGTTGAGTCTGTAACTGATTGAAGCATTAATAAAGAGAAGTTTTACATTATTTCTGTGTATCTTTTCCTGTTTTATGCATTGAAGTATATTGGGTATGAATTTCAAGTTTACTGTTTATTTGCTACGCGAACTTATATGAATGTGTTGAATAAGTGAATATAAGATAAAGTATCTGTTTACACGAAGATAACTAACTGTTATAAGAAGATAAGTAAGATCCACGGTGTAACTTGGGGAAATAGCATAGATCACTACTTTAGCAGCGTGAAAGATCATCAACCCCTAGTTAGGGCTGCATGAAGGCGAGTATAATAGAGCGCGAAGGCCTCACAGGTCAGGAAAGTATGCGAAGTGAACTGCATGAAGGTATTCATAGTTGGACTAAATTAACCCCTCAGACATCTCAAGGGTGCGGAAACTTGGTTCTAGCATCCCCCCATACTACTTCGGGTGAGACCTTAGTCTGCGCTCCATGGGCTATTGCCAAAAGGGCCAGTAGTACAAGGATTTGTTTGGCTAGATAACTCCGAACTTGGGCCAGGTTCCCTCAAGCCAACATCCCGAAACAAGAGGACGAGTAATAATAATAATGTAAATAAACATAATGAAAGTGTACCTGATGATGAGGCATGAATGCCTTTCTTATTTAAATATGAGAGTGGCTCCTTCATTTTCCTGCACCAACTCCCTCTTGGAGCTAACTTGTCTTGCATTACTCTTCATCTTGATGACCCTCAAGATTAATTCACTTTACTTGATCATATCTTCATTCAAGAAGTTAGGGAAAGAAGAATTTGGTTAACTAATTTCTCATGCAAGAAGAATAAACAGATAAATATTCTAAACAAGAATAATGTCACAAAATAACATAACTTTTGAAAGTACCTATCTTTAATGAAGATTCCCTCTTGATCCCACCTCCTTCTTAGCCACGATGCACTGATAGATCTGCATCATACCATCTCCTCTTGGATAAGGGACTAGGGTTATTATAAATCTGACATAGGTACTTGAATAAATTAATAAATTCTTACTGATCATGAAAATTCTGAATCACACTAGGGTTCCAATGCTATTGAACCTAGGCTTTTTCCAAGGCCACTCAAGGGTTTCTCCCAAACCGTTCCTTCAAATCTTAGCATTCTTTTAGGTCTCCAACATCTTCATCTCTTTCACTCTACTTGATCAAGAAATCCATCATAGGTGTCTACATGGGGTGATCTCAATGAATTTTATTCAACCCAGCACTGATACGATGTTAATTTTAGGGATAATTTTTTCTCTGTTGTAGATATTTGAATCTTTAATATTTTTCAACAATTTTACATTACATTCACCCCAAATCATCATAAGAAATTATATAGAGAGAACTTTAATACCAACAATGCAATAGAACAATTAGGAACATTAGAAGAAAAACATACGCAATAGAGACACCATGATTTAGGTTAGAGACCAAGGAAAAAGCCCACAAGGGGGAAAACCCAAAAATTAATTCTTCTTCTATTAGTCAATCAATGTTCAACTGAAATATAATGTACAACTATAATAAGTCTTTCAACATCAATCACATTAGGCCTACTTGGGCCGACCCTGGATCATACTAGATCATCATAAAATGGAAACAAACATATTAGACAAAGAGGCATTCACAAGCCTTTCACAAGACCTTTGATAGGTCCCCTAGTGATCAATAGATGAAACCAAGAGAGATGCCTCCATATCATTGTCACAAGTCACATATATCCTTGTCTCAAATAGAATCCATGATACAACCACATGAGAAAGTGTCACTGTTATATCACTTTATTTTCATCACAATCACTATCATACATCACTATAATAAGCATATAATATCTCTACCATACATCATTGTCATAAGCATAGAATGTCACTGCCATACATCACTGATATAAGTACAAGTGTCACTGCTATACCTGACTATCATAAACACATGAATCACTACCATACATCATTTTCATAAGCACCAAAATCACTGCTATACCTCACTGTCATAAGCATCGAAATCATTGCTATACCTCACTATCAAATCACAGAAGATAGGGCTTGATAATAATCCCACCAGGCTGTCCTTAAGATCCTCAAAAGATAAATCTTTAGAATTTCAAATCATTTGTCCTCTAACAAACCTTTTTTTCCATTACAAAAGGCCAAAATTAGGGGTTTTCCAAACATTTTTTTACATCCCATTACACGTGCTATGCAAACTGTCTAATTTGGACCATAACACTTAAGAAACTCATCAATACAAACTACAAACACATACTTGTGAAGTACATCATATTTAGGCCCTCAAATATATTCAAGCTTATGCACAAAGTCCTAAATTTCAGCCTTGGTTAGGGATTTCAGTGGATGCTACATTAGTGCTACTACTTGACCTCCAAACCTCTTTAATACCTATTGTAGCTCATTTTACTTTTATATATGCTTAGAAGAAATGTATATATGTGTTTGCAAAAGAAAAAAAAAAAAAAAAAAAAAAAATCAAGAAAAAAACATTTTGATATTAAATGATTTACTTATTATGGTGGATTAAACTTCCTTAATCAAATTTTAATGAAAAATTAAGTGTAAAGCAGGTGGGCCCTATTCAGCAACCGAAAATGTCGAAGCATAAATGTTGATTATATTGTTGAGCACAATAAGAGATGGTAGTAGGGCCCATGGGATGGAGCAAACAAAACAAAACTACATGACCAATGGTTAGCTCTCCCAACCCCCCTATAAATAATTTTTAACATCACTTCTATCCACAGATCAATGACTGATAATTGTTGTGGGGGGACTCCATCGAGTTTCTTCTGTACTGGAGTTTGCCCCCATATTATGTCGGCAAGCGTGCATGTTACGTTAGCAGGCGAGTGGAAAAGTCATTTGTCCATTATATCATTACATTGTCATCACTTCTCTTCCACCACCTCATCATCCACGTTAGCCATCACCTCATCCATCTTGTCGCCAACTCATTTTTTTGAATTTCCGAAAATTGTCATCAATTCCATTTTTCTACCCATTGCCCTATTTCCACTATAAAATCTCGTTTAGTATTCATTTCACTCATTGTTGTCCCTACTCTTGCTTTCAAAGAATTGAATATTTCAGGTTGCAAATCCAGTCATCATCATCAGCCACTGTTCTGACATCTGCGCAAAGTCTTGGAATCCAGAATTTGAAAAATGTCAAAGAAAGCTGCTATCACATGTTCCACTTTTCATATTTCATTGATGGATATCGAGAGAGACATCTTTGACCTAGTTTGCTCAGTTAATTATATAGAAATTTATCATTAGATTCTACTTAATCAAACTGAGTCCCCTGTATATGCTGCTACTCTTAGGTCGGGTGTCCTAGCTACTAGGATTACTCAAACTTACATTTTCCTGGAGTTCATAAATTGGCTTGTTTCTACCCTTTACCCTCAAAAGTGTTTTGTTATGAATAAATTAGGGGAAAATGTTTTTCAAGTGTCAGCCTTGTTAATTCAGCAAGCCTTATGCTTTCCATTTGCAAATTCTTACACCCCTTTCTTAGAAGAAGCTTTGTTTTCCACTTTTCAAGACTTGTCTGCTTCCAATTATGCTCAATTGACTTTATTTTTTATGCCTGTTGGGAAGCATTTGCCTATGGAGCCTGCTCATTTTCCTATGGATACTTTTGCTGAAGAAGTTAGACATGTTCTACAAATTTTAGCCAAAATTTTAGGAAGGGAGGATACAAATACTGTGGATAAAGCCATTTTAGGAATGTTTAGTTTGATGATGAACCCAGAAACAGTTTTTGACATACCTGTTTTCTGGGAGAAAATGGTTAATTCTCAGTTAACAGATCTCCCCCTCACTGGTTGCTTTAGATTTCCATCTCTTGTTACTTATCTCTTTTTGTATACTCATGTGGAAATATTCATGCACTTAGGGTTAAATATCATGGACCCTCATAAAAACAAACAATGAGTGGCATTTTGGATTGACGTGGTAAGAAGCACTAGAAGTAATCAAGGGTTGATGTATTTTGCTACTTTTTTTCTATCAGTTGCTTATTCAATATCAAACAAATCTCCTCCACCTTGTTTTTTACCAAAGGCCCAATCTTTAATTTAGCCAAGTAAATATTTTAAAGTAGGTGATTGGTTTCAATTTGAAGATTATTCAAAGATCAGGTTATATGGAGCAGAAGTTGCCCCTTACAAACTTCCAAATTTTGTGCCTATGAGACTATTTTCATTGGAGTTCATTAGACAGAGCTTGAATGTAGATCAAATACATTTTGTGCCAGCAAAGAAGGGGTACTTATTTAAATTTCCAAAGAAAGTGGGACCTTTCATTGTAAATAACAGGCAAGCTATAGGAGAAGTGCATAAAGCACTTGAAGAAATGAATTTGAAGCTGGGTGAAAAGTAGGCATATGATCCACATCATATTATTTCAAACAAGAGGGCAAAAAATTCCTATGCTCCCTTTATACACGAATCTCAACCAGAGATGGAGAAATTAGCCAACGGAGGACAAACTAGTTTGTCAGGAGGGGTGGAAGTGGAAACTCCTCATCAAAGTGAGAAGAGTTTAAAGAGAAGTAGTGAAGATGTGATTGATTTGGAAGAAGAAATAGACAAAAGTTATAAAATAACTAAACTTTCTGAGGGTGGCATTTCATCATCCGTTTCAAGTTTTCAGTTACAATTAGGAGAAATTGTTTGTACACCATCTTCTCCTATTCCAGAAGAGACCAGCCAGAGTTCTGTATCAATGATAAAACATATGTATTCTCATATTGAAGAAAGAAACAAAAAGGTTAGAGAAAACATGGAATCCTAGGTGGAGGCATAGTTTATTTTAGATTATTAGACCAGACTACTTTTTGCTATGGATTTGGAGAGGAATCAACTTAAACTAGATTTTTCTCACCCTTCTGCTTTGACTGTCTCTTCTTCATCAGGTTTTAAGACTGTTAACTTAATAGTAGATGCTAGAGAAATCCGTTTACCTAACAAAATTAATTTGCGTAGGCAGAATAGTGAATTGATTTACAATGATTTGAAGAAGACCAATTTGACTGCAAATAGAGTAGAGACTTTATTAGAAAAGGTGGTTAAACAATTAAAATTGGAAAAATCTAACTCCAGAGCTTTAGCCACTCAAAATGAGGAATTAAAGAACATGATTGTTAAAATTGGAGTAAATCCATAGGACACAACTACTGTTCAAAATCTATTGCAGGGAGATGAAACATAAGTTTAGGTGTTAAAGAAGAAATTGAAGATGCCTTCCATTGAACATCCAATGGCTTCAGAAGTGGCACAGGTGGAAAAAGAGAAAGAGGCTATGACTGAAGAGCTTATACAGAGAAATGATGTAATCACAAAATTGAAAGAAATTAATTCTGTTTTGTAGCAGAAAATCGACTCTCATGTTTGTACTATTGTAGTACAAGTTGATTATGAGGATCCAACTAATAAGTTGACTAGAGTCATGGCTGAATTGTAGATTTATGAGAATGAGATAAAGAGATTTTAGAGGGACTATGAGTCTAACTTGAAAGTTATGAAGGCTGCTAAAAGAAAATTGGAAATGTCTAAGGAAAATGTAGACAAGTACAAGAATGACTTTCAAGTTGCTTCTCAGGAAATCAAGGAATTAAAGGAGAAGGTGAAGGGAAATATGTCCCTTATTCAAGCTAGAGAAATATTATGGAATGACATCATTCATACTGTTAGGAACATCTAGGAGTCATTGTCTATAGTAGAAGAGGAAAATATCATCATTAGAGATTTGGAAAATCTAATTATGGAAAATAAACAAAAATTACAGCAAAGAGCTCAGTTCACAAAGAAAATGATTGATTTCCTTAATTCAAGAACTTCTCAGCAGTTAAGGGAATTAGGAGTTGAAGATAGAACTGAATATGTGCTAGAAATAAATAAAATGATTGTGAAGAACCTCTATAGGAAGACAACAAAGATAAAATTAACAAAGGTTAAAGAAGTTGTAATGAAGTTCAACACTGATTTTGATAAGAGGATTAGAGCAGGTTTTCCTTCATGTTGGGAACAGAAGGGTAATTTATTACCCTAAGAGACTTACAAAACTTTGCTGGTGGAGGTAAAAATCAAAATTGGACCAACTCATGAATGAACAAAAGTGTTGAAGGGAGCTACTATTGTAAACTATTTGCAAAGGATTTTTCAGCTATTGTGGTTGATGAGAACTCTTTTTGTGGACAAGATAACTTATAGCAGAATCACTAACTTCATGATGGAACACACAAGGTTTGTCAAGAGTCCCAGTTCATATGGAGCCATGTGGAAAAATTGCAGAGAGTGGATGTCACCAACAACAACAAGTGCATAAACAATTTCTTCATATGCAACTCAATCTTAGATTACCAAATGAAGCAGCGACACCTGTCATATAGAAATTTTGACATATATTTTAAATAATGTATTTGAATTTTCTCTTTTCAAAATGTAAAGTTTGAAAGAACTATTAATTCTAAAGTAGTTTAGGAAGTTATGCAGTTTTGGTAGTTGACAGTTTCTTAATTGTCCTTTTGAAATTTTGTATAAATCTAATTCAGAAAGAGACATCAAGGTTCTAGGTTTTGGACCTCAGAAGCAGAAAATAATTGTATCTTTCAATATTCATGTGGATTTGAATAAAGTATTTGAAGTGATTCCAGACACCTTTTGAGTATAAATGTGTTTCCTGTTATCTTCATTTTATGTTTTTCTTCATAGAAATGAGTAATGAAGTTGTTGGCCTTTAATTTTACAGTTATGCAAAATCAGTTTCCTGTAAGTTAAAGTTAAAAGTTCCTTAATCATGCACTCCTCTTTTCTATATATCATCTCTTACTAATTCCATATTTCTTCTAAGGTTGAAAACAAAGATTCTACATTAAGCAGCCTGTGTTGGAGACTTTCCACCATCTTTTATAACTGTTCTTTCATTAAATTTGTATTTAACATCAGAAGGCCACTTTAAATAATTGTTCCTGTCCATTGAAGATCAAGAAGAATTGTCATTTAATCATAATTTCTGGGGTTTGAACAATGGGACAACAAACTCATATTTTCACAGTTTTAAACAAATGTCTTGGGCACTAACCTCTCTTCAGTCAGAGGTTGTCTTCCAAGGTACAACAATACCTATGCTAACCCTTCTCATCTAGGCTTGATTTACTCAAAATTGACCTTTAAACACAGGTTTTCTTGAACACCATATAACCTTAGACTAGCTCCAAACAATGGCTCGGGCCTCTTACAATATTTTAGACATGGTGCGACCTTGTCATAGAGAGTTTAGTATCCAAAAACATGTAAATAGACTTGACCTCGTTTACACGACCATTAAGTTTCCTAATTCTACCCTCTAAGATAGGCCTTATGACCCTCCAAATAGGTTACCACATGGGCTCAACCTACTTTCAACACTAAAAAAATTTGGCCTACAAAACAAATAACATCTTCATCAAACTTGCATAAAACTTGCCTCCTCAAGGTCAACCTGAAATATCCTTAACTTGTCCAATACTAGTCACAAAAAGGTCACCAAACCCATCCTTTCTCCACTTAGACTAAGGTTCTCAAGGCCTACAAATACCTTAGATCATTTCTCACCAAATATGTGTTGCATGATGTGTTTTGAATGAGCCACAATGTCTGTTATTTATACAATTCGATGGATTAGTTAGGAAATTTCTAAATGCCAATGAGACCCTTCATTTTTTTGAGGCCAACTTGAGGAAGACACTTATAATTTGTCCTTGACATTATTTAATTTTTTTTACAAATACCTTGATGATTTCTTGCCCAAATAAATTTGTCACATTAAATAATAACGAGAGGAGTGCTAAATACATCAACAATAATATTTCTTTTATCCAACTTGAATTTTTCCTTGGGGCAAGATGGTTTCTTCTTGGGGTAGTTGGGTTTCTCTTGGAGAAATTCATCCCATAGCTGCTCCAAATTTCAACAGGATCATGGTGGATTTGGAGCTTTCCATGGATAAAACTACTTAGACACATAAGGTTGATTTTTGGAAGCTCTGGTTCAGATGCCACATATTCCATGAGGCGGGGCATGTTAGAATAAATTTCCTATATCTTGGCCCCCATATGACAACCTAATCTCTTTCTCATTATCTAGAGAATTCTCCTTTTGGTGAAGTCCCTATTACTTTTTTTGAGGGACTCTTTCATGCTTCAGACGTATAAATCCATCCCTTGGATGTGCTCTTAGATGCCATATCTTCTACTGGTATAGTCTCTATTTCACTTGCCCCTTTTCCATCGTTAGATACATCAAGTCCTCCTTATTCTGGTATCTGTTTCCTTCCCCCTAACTTGTCTCCTAGTTTGAAGGACCCCCCATGGTCTATCCCTTTTTCCTACTCTCCCAAATCATGTCCCCCTACCCCTTCCATTCCCAAGTCCCTTTTCCCTTCTTTTTTGAGTTCCTTTCTTTCCTCCTCCCCTCCTTGTGTTCAAGAAGGGGAGAATGCTATGCTATATTCCCTAGATAAAAATTCAAGGAACCTCCTCCATCTAGTGGAGGTTTAGCCTTGGATTTTTTGTAGGAAAATATGGTTTGTAGGAAATCCAACCTACACATGGCTCAAGAGAAAGCAAAGCTCAAGATTGAAAAAGGAAAATAACATTCTATTTCAAGGGTCCTTAGAGTAAATGTATCCCCACCCAAAGGTGACACATGATCATCCTTTCACTCAATTTGAGGGGTATTGGGGTGTTTGCAAAAGACAATCCCTCAAAAGGATTTTGGTGTCTAAGAAGCCTAATATCATTATGATGTAGGAGATGTGCTTTGGCACAAAATATAGGTCATTTCTTGAAGGGATGCTAAAAAACTGGTCTTTTTGTCAGGTAGACTCAGATGGTCTCTCAAGGGGGTTGATTACTGGTTGGATCCCAAAATGCAAGGCCATATCCTCTTCCCTTTTTCCCTCTACAATGATGTTAAAATTGTCCTTAAAATATATTTCATTCTGTTCATGAGCCTTTTTTGTTAGATTTTTTAAATACAAGGGCATTCTCAGACACATATACTATTGTTGGGGGTGATCTCAATTTTACTCTATCCCTCAAGGAAGTATGGGGCCCTTGTCCTTGACTAGACCTTAGTATCATTTTTTTTTTTGCATATTTTAAGATAAAATATCATTTAATAGATTTGGAGCCAATCAAATTATATCCTACTTGGATGAATGGGAACTCAAGGGAAAACACAAGCTCAAAAAAATTGTATATATTTTTGGTCTCCAATACATTTATGAGCTCTGAGATCTCTTTCAAATCTATAGTGGACATTGGTGGGATATATGGTCATAGGCCTATTTTTCTTCATATTTCTCATCCTAGAGGGGTGAAGCCCAACTTTTTCATTTCAACCCTTCTTGGTTGGAAGAAGATGAATATCGTGCATTTGTCACAAGAATTGAAGACACATAGGCCATTAGTATTCCTCCTCCTCCATGAACCATTTTGTGAACAAATTGGCCTCTATAAAATAGGTCTCCAAGTTGTGGGCTAAGGAATTCTATGCTAAAATGCAAGCAAGGCTTTTTGTTGCAGAAGATATCCTTGCCGAAGTCTATTCCTTTATGGTGTCTTTCTCTCTCTTTCCTAAGCAATCAGATCTACTTAAATCCTTGGATGTAGAAATATATTCTATCCTTTTGGAAGATGAAGAGCGATGGCATTTGAAATCAAGGCCATCTAGCTATATTCTAGAGACAAAAACACAAAATTATTCCATCATTTCACAAATTCAAGGAAGCAAGCTAATACAATTTGGAGCATAGTGGGTTCAAATGGATCCTTTCTACACTCCTTCACAGATAAGGCCACATAAGGGGTCCATTTTTTTTAATCTCTTTTTGGATCTCCTCAAGGGTGTCCCATTTAAGAAATAATTCAAGTGGTTTCAAAATTTCCAAGTGTTGTTTTTGAATAAACAAACGAGTTTATTTCAAAGGAAGTCTCTGATCAATAAGTGTTGGTTGCATTAAATTCCATGTAGAAATTGAAGAGTCTAGGCCCTGATGGTTTCCCAATAGATTTTTATTTGGGTTATTATGATTTGATGAAGGATGAATTTCTTTTGACAATTTGAGAATCTCAATTCTCAGGTAAGGTTTTAGGCTCTTTCAACTTCGATATTTTATGTCTAATTCCTAAAACACAAGAGGGTTCCTCCTTTGCTGATTATAGGCCAATCACATGTTACAATTTAATATACATGATGGTCTCAAAGGTCATTGTGGGAAGATTGAAGTTGATTCTCAACTCCATGTTTGAGGATAAATTTAGTTTCCTTCAAAATATAAATATCCATGATGCTGTGGCTGTTGGACATGAGGTTTTTCATTGATTTAAAATGTCAAAATTGAAAGAAAAAATTCTCAAATTAGACTTGTCCAAGGCTTATGACAGAGTGGATTAGGCTTTCCTACATTCAGTTCTTATTCAAATGGGTTTTTCACTTCACGTGGTCAAATGGATTATAGGTTGTATCCAATCTATTTTGTTTTTTGTGTTGATAAATGGGATGCCATCAAGCTTCTTTTATGCATCTAGGGGGCTTCAACAAGGATTCCCCCTTCCCCCCTCCTTTTCCATATTTTGGCTGAGGTGTTTAACAGATTGGTTGCTAATTCCAAAGCTAGGGGCCTTCTCCATGACATAAAAATATATTCTTTGGTTGCAGTTTCCTACTTATTATTTGTCAATGATATGCTCTATTGTATCATGGGGGACATAAGGGAATCATCCTCCCTCAAGGTCTCTTTGGATCTATTTTGCAAGGCTACAAGAATGGAGTTCCATTCAGAGAAATCTTGTATGGCCTTCATTGGAGTTTTTGAGGTCTCTATTAGCTAGATAAGGAAATATTTTCCTTCCCCCCTCAAGGATTTGGATGAGTGTCTAAAATACCCAAGTTTCTTCATTAATACCAATAAATATCAGATTCCTAATTGTGCGTGGCGAATAAAAAAAGTGGAGGCTCATATTTCTAGTTGGGATAAACAATTTCTTTCCCATTGAGGGTGAATTATGCTTATGAAGTCTATTTTGGAGAGCATCCCAGTTTACTGGACTTCTATTATTGTTTTCCATAAGGGGGTGATCTATCTAATAAAAAAGGCCAGTTTCTACTTCCTATGAGCTAGAGCTAGCAGTCAAAAGAGTATTTCCCTTACTAAATGCTCCCATCTTGTAGCCTCAAAGGAGTTGGAAGGTTGGGGTATTAAGGACATCCATTTATTTGGAAAAGATTAATTAGTTGGTAAAAATATGTGGATGCTTTCTCAGGAATTTTTTTAATGGTTCAAAGTGTTTCAATCTAAGTATTTTCCTGAGATGTTAGTAGCTGAGTGGTTTTGAATTCCAAATGAATACTCTATTGGTTTGAATGAATGGAAAACACTATTTAGGGTGCCTCCTTTAGCATGTAAATGGATTTCTTGGCATGTGGGAAATGGTCGAAAAATTAGGATTGGCCTCAATCTGTGGTATGAAGCATGTAATGAATACCAATTTTCAACTCCTTTATTATAGGCCATATGCCATCAAAACATTCCCTTTTAGCTAATGCTAAGGCATAAGATCCACATATTTGAGACTGGAATTGATGGAAGTCAACTTCAGCTATGGGGATTTTTAGAGGCGTTGCAGATGAGTGGAGTAGGTATGTAGGTTTTCTAGTTGCAAGCCATGTCTACATCAAATATAATGTCCTTGATAATATTTGATGGTATAAAAACCCCCACTCTAGTAGTTTCATAACAAATCTTGATCACAAGGCTTGGGTCAAGGATATATTCCATGCACAAAAGATATGGTGGTGGAAGGCCATTTGGAGAGTAAGTGCTCTACTAAAATCTAAACTCACCTCATGGATGACACTTAGTGGAAAAATTCTCACTTTGGAAACTCTTCTCAAGTGGGGATGGATTGGTCCTAATCATTGCCCCTTATGTAAAACACACGAGGAATCCATCTTCATTTATTTTTCAATTGTAAATATGTTTCCCCGGTATGTGAAATTTTATAGAAAGAACTCAAGCCAAAATACGTATGGCTTTGTTATAGACATATTTGGGCACTGAAACCCCAAACACATATGTCCATAAAACCAAGGGCTTCCAAGTCCCTAAAAGTGTTGTTTCATACCCTAAAGGAGCAAGGTCAGCTGATTACATCATCTCCCAAAAGTTCTCCATGAAAAACTACTTAGAATTGGTCAAAACTGGACCATATAGACTGCTCAGTGCCAAGGGTGCGATGCATCTCACCTGCCACATGCAAAAAGTGCATGCATACTGGAAATCCCTTCTGTAGGGTGCAATGAGCAAGAGTAGACAAATGGTAGAAGTATTTTGCTAGGTGGAAACCCAGAGAATCTTCTAGAAGCTGCTCATTCGACACTTGCCTCTCTGAATTCGCCCAGGGATGAGTAAGAGATCATGAAATCTCCAAGTGGAACCATGAACTATCAGAGAGATGACACTAATAAAAATCCCAGAAGCTGACTCACCCCCCTGCAAACATCTATATATGGATCCCTCATCCTAGAGATCCAAGGGTTGGAATCTTGTATTTCATAAGGAAGTGTTGTTGGTTTCTCTGTGCAACATTGTATTGTTGGGTGATCTAAGCTTTCATGAGGTGAAGAGGGCTTTCACGTTGGGAGGATGGCGTTGGGTTAGACCAATTGGTTGTAATCCTCTCTTCTACTACTTCTATCAATAAAGCTATTTGAGTTTTCCTCTATATTCTTGTATATCTATGAATCTTGTATTGATATATGCATTTTTATGGTTAATATACATCTAATCCTATATTGTTTATGGTTATAGATCTCTATGCTTTGATGGTATTATGCTGCTTTGACTCTACAGGTGCTCTTTGAAGCGGGACAAGTAAGGAAGGAGTGGCGAATTTCTATCAAAGGGGAAAGGAAACAAGCAAGGAGCCAAGCGAAAGACTAAGGTTGGTACTCTCTGCTTCTTTCTCATCTATCTCTCATAAAGGAAAACACAAGTGACTTTAGTTTGTTTATTTCTAAGATAGCTACCCGTCTTAGTGGGACTAGCAACTCTGAATGGACACTAGTTTTCCTAATAACAAAATGGCGACTCCACAGGGGAGTGAATAGTTTGTTTGCTTGTCTATATTTGTTTGTTTCATAAACTACAGATGGAGCCTAAAGTTAAGCTAGCTAGCCTTCGAACTGCATTTGCTATGTAAGTGCAAAGTAGATCAACACTGCTTCAATCAATCTCCAGGTTTTTTTATGAACTGAACAACTGACTTGCAAACATCCTAAGTGCCTTGGTGGTAGCTCAAGTAACCTCATTAGATCAGTCCTTATACTTTGTGTTTACTGACTATCATTAGCTCAGCCTAAATCCCTGAACTAAGCTGAAAACTGTGACCAAAAACCAAGTGAAAATCTCGTCCCTGGATCATCGCACTGTCTCCTTTTGACATTCTGGATGCATCTCACCACCTGTGTGCAGTATGTGGGATGCATCCCTACTTCCATGTGTTACAGGTGCGATGATTAGATAAGACTGTTTCTTCCTCCAAATTTTGGTTTTTTCTTCATTGTCTTCAGCTTTATTCAGGAGTTTTGCTGTCTGTGATCAGTATACCACTATTGAAACTTCCTTCCTTTTCATTATTCAACCTCCATTGTACAAAGAATTGTGAATGTTTTTATGTATTTTTTGCCATTTACAGTTCTCCTTTACAAAAAAGTAGCTTAATCGAATTGTCGTCTTTTGATTTGAAAGTGTCGCAAGTGTCGTTTTCAGTCAAAGAAAAGAATTCTACTCTTTTTGATGGTCGATTACACTGTTACTCTTGTATTTGATTTGAATTAATGGTATTTCAAGTGTCGAAAGTAGTTTTCAAATTGAAGTTGAAAGTGTCACTCTTAGCCTCCCTTTTGTTTTTTAAATTCGAAATCGCAAAGAGTCGTCTTAGCCTTCCTTTTGTTTTTGGAATTCGAAATCACAAAGTAGTCTTCCTTTCGTTTTTTGAATTCGAAATCGCAAAGTGTCGTCTTAGTCTTCCTTCCATTTTTTGAATTTGAAATTGCAAAGTGTCGTCTTGTCTTCCTTTCATCTTTTGAAGAGAAAATTGTTAGTACTATCGCTTTGAGAGAAAAGATAGTTCAAATTTGTACTTAGCATTTTTTTTGTCACTCACACATTAAGAAAGCAGAAAACAAATACATGCATGTGCATTAGCATTTAGACTACTTGTTGATTTTGATTTAGGACAGTGCATCTAGTGTGTGCTCTCTGCTCTATTTTGAAAGAATTTTGCTTCTCTTTCCTTAGTAGCTAGGATTTTCATTGCAAAAAGAAGAGTAAATGACTGTTTATCATCTTGGATTGCATATTTAGGAGTTGTATATCTACATCACGCGGTGAACCTTAAAGGCAAACTTCTTAAGAAAGATCAACTATAAAATAAATTCAATGAACATAAAAACACTTTGGAACCTAACGCACAACATTTAGAAGTATAGGCTAGAAACGTATTCCGGCGTTGTAAAGCCTAGTAACTATCACTTTCATCATAGGTTGGGTGATTCCTCCTCCTTGAGATGAAAACTGCCAGTACGGACTTGTGCTCCCACGTACTATCGAGTATATATTGGGAGACCACAATAGGCTATATCCTTTATCCTTAGGAAGCTGTGTCTACCGCCCTATCGATCGCAATGCATTGAACACAACATTCGGGAAGATTGACTGCCGTACCGTAAAAAGTATTCTGTAGTTTTGCGATTGGTTTGGTAATCCCTCTGTCTAGATTTCCAGGGTAGTCTCTTTCGTTACTTTTCAGACTCCTTAAAGGAAAAGGTCCATCTGAGCACTTGTCACTTCAGGCTCATTAAAAATCGAAGGCGACTAGAGTCATCTTTAGATTTTTCTCGACTCTTAAAAATTGAAAAAGCAAGTTGTGTCAAAGCGTTATAAAATTTATTTTAATCAGAATAATGTCACTGTTCCCTCGTTGGTCTATGGTTGAGAAAATGGAGTTCACCAGGGGGAAATCCTAGTACTTTCTCCTCTTGGGGGGATATTGGTGCACCTCATATGGCCACATTGTCCCTTCCGAGACTAACAATTGGCCTGCCACTATGGCTCTTCTCGACCTCTGTCGTTCAAAGCACCGTGATTCTTGAGTAATAAAATAAGCAACTAGATGATACTAGAGTTACCCACCAACCTTCTACTTCATTTGTTTCTCCCTCTCCTTCTTCCTCTTCGCTTGGTGAAGCTAGTAAAACTAAAAACCAAGTGACTGAGAAGAAGAAGAAAGGGAAGGAGAAGAAGAAGAAGGAGCCACCGACAAAAAGGGGCAACCATACATCGTTTAGTGAAAATCCACACACCGCACCATCCAAACCTAAATCTCTATGTGTCATTTGCAAAGGGGACCACTATCACCGAGATTGTCCTTGCATCCCATGAATCTTAAGGGACTGGTCTCCCTGCTTGCACAATCCGGTGTCATCAACCTTTGACGATCATGTTGAGAGTACCTGTCAATTAGTGAAAACAAAGTCAATGGATAGAAAGGAAGATCTAAATTTCCTTGCAGATTGTGTGAAGGCGATCATGCCCTCCACCGTTGTCCCTTCTTTGACGAAGCTAAAAAAGTCTTGGATAACCGTCCTGCGTCACCACATCGACTTCCTCTTGGATACAAGAAAATCTTACCGAGTCCATCGCTAGTTGAAAATCTAACTGACACACCTTTGTTGTCGATCGAAGCACCTATCATTGAAGATAAACCCTCTGAGTCCACCTCGGACCAAAGTCAATAGGTTGAGACGGCAGTCGACCCCATCTTTTCTTCATAGGATCCACCTTTAGATGATACCATCACCAAGAGAATAAGAACGACACCGTTCAAATTCTTTTCGTAAACATAGACTCCAATGAACATGGGGGCAATCTACCCGTTCCTTTATCGTAGGAAGGAAGCTTGTCAGAGATTTATCCGGCTGTTTATTCGGTCCCACCTCCAAGCGACCTAGTCGTTTCCTTCGATTGGAATCTACTAGGCAGACCTTGTCTACCATCCAATGTACCATTCTGAATCATGGTACAAGCTTATAGAATGATCATGGTTGGTACTATCATAGATGAAGGGGCTTCTGTGAGTGTCCTTTCCTTAACTACTTGGAAAGCACTTGGTTCGCCATCGCTTCTGCCTGAGATGCGAAATCTGACAGGCTTCGATAAAGGAACCAGTCGACTATTAGGGATCCTTCCAAATTTGCCTATAACTTTGAGAAGGAAAACTATTTATCTGAACGTAATGGGAGTCCAAGGACCTTTAGATTACAATCTACTCCTTGGGCATGACTACATTTATAGCATGGGAGCTATTGTTTCCTCACTCTTTCGAGTGATGTGTTTTCCGCATGAAGGCAAAGTGGTCCAGCTCATAGACCAGCTTTCATTCCTCAATTCACACATAGCTAATAGTCAAGTGTCATCCCTAACTGGTCTTTTTGTGCAAGGAATGTCTCATCAATATTCAGTCCGTCCACCTGATGAGCGTGAGTGATTCGGTGATTGTGACTGAAACCCAGGGGGCATGCGCCCTGGTCTGCTTCGGCAGGAAAACCCCAGTTATAAGGTGGGTTTCCGCGTAGGAATATGACCAGTCTGACACACTCATCTGTTTAGGAAAATGGGATTAGAGTGGAATAAGATACCTTCGTTAGAAGGTAGGCCTTTCCCGATAGAGCAAGTGTTTTGTCTGCAAATTGAAGGGTAACCTGGAAACTCTACTTCATTATATTTGGGGGCATGCAAACCTTTTTGCATGAAAGTTAAAAGAGACCATTTATTTTCTTAGTTTGTAGGTTCTTAACCCTTTAAACTCGTAGGATTGGTCGTTCCTAGCTTACATAATGAAAGGATCTGGAGCAAAGTTTCGAATGGGGCAAGCTCCCTAAAAAATGAACCTATCAATGAGACATCCTTATTATACGACTGGCACGAGTAGTTTTACGTGAAGTTCAAGCTTGTTAAAAAATAAACTTAGAAGTGAGCATATGTTCCACCAGAGTTTAAGCTCATTAAAAAATGAACCCACCTCCGGTAAATAGCCATTGCGATCGCATTATGATCAGCCTTTGAGCCTTGGTCGTGTTCTTACCATCACCTCCACTCTTTTTAGCCGATCATATGCTTCCATTTGATTGTTTACCCCTTTTGAGGAATAACTGTGATGAGTGATCCTATTAGCCACCTTCTTTACACTGTTGTGATTGAAAAAGTTCCAAACATTACCTGGAACTAGTTGCTATCCGTAAAACATCACTCATTCCTCAAAAAACAAGTCTCCTTTAAGCTCTTTTCATCTGACTCGTAAAATATGAAAAGATTGCTGAGCAATGGGCCTCTCCAGCTCATTAAAGTGATTGGAAGTGCCATCCCTCCTCTAGATTTTAATCTTTTTGGACCTGAGGGATTATTACACAAAAAGATCGAGCGTTTGTCTTGTTCGACTTATTAAAACTATCGAAAAGTCATCCCTTTCACATTGTTTTATACTTTTTCGGACTTAAGGGATTATATTACGAAAAAGGAATATTGGAGTTTCCTTTCCGTCGCTTTTCAGACTCTCTAAAATTGAAAAGAATTGAGTTATCCTTGTCGTTAAATTCATTAAAACAATAGTGACAAACTTGTCCATGTAGACAAGAGCGAGTCTCACTGTTGCTAGGCTCATTAAAACATAGCGACGGGTTTGCCCGAAGGGAAAATTATAGAACAAGCATATGTTATCCTCCTCAAGCTTGACAAAAATAAAGCGGTACTGGTCAAAAATGACTGGGGAAAATTGGGAAGAAAACTTGAAGAAACTTTATTGGTAGCAGGTTGCTCTTGAACATGACACTTTCACTCCATCACCATGATTGAGTCGGGTTGGGTTATTCCGTTCACCGGTCATATTACCATTGGTACACCGTACCATCCATTTTTGGGGTTAACGCTACCAATCCATTTCAGTGTTGCCAATATGTTCAAGAGAAGTTTCTCAGAGAATTTACCAACCCAGCTTGTGTCTCATCCGCTGCAATACCTTCACGCTTCATTCTTTCATGACCGCCACCTTGAACCTTGTATCATCAGATCGTTTTCACCTCCACAAAATCATTTGCTCCATTCCATGTCGTAGATGTGGGATTCATTAATGCCCTCCTACGATGGGTCACTTCTTGTCGACATTAACTCATTATCCAAGAAGTCGACCTAGGAACAACCCTTTTAGTACCTTGAAGCTTTCATGCCTCAATGGCAAGTTTCTCACTTCTGGTGACAGGTTTACATTAATGGCCTTCGACCGAAATAGACTCATGTATTCACACCACGTGAATTGTACTACAGTACCTTGAGGGTCATTATCATTATCAATGATTCCTCTTGCGCCTGTTAACAACTTACATCATTGGCTGGTAATCAGGCGACGTCTTTCCATGTTCGACGCTAGAACATCTTTTCACATGGACTGACTTGTACTTCGGGCGAAGATTGAACAAGTTTTGAAGACCCCGGATCTAGTTTCATCCATCTGGGCTGCGATATATTCAGGAAAATAAAGACATCAAATGTACATCATTGCTGCAGAGATAATCATCCAAACCAAGGGATGATGGCTCTACCAAAATCATCAGTCTGCTACACAGATGGTTTTCTGTCCTATGTACATGAAAATGAATTTATAAAGCTAAGCATGGGAATGCCTGCCTCAGCTAGATCATGAAAATATTATGAAGATAATGTATTGTATTGTATCTTATTACAGGTCACCTTCTAGTTCAAAAAACCTCGGATCCTCATGATAAAGCATTTCACCCGACATAAAAAAGATTTACGACCTCATGCTTTAGGGGCCAACTGTTATAGACATATTTGGGCACTGCAACCCCAAACACATATGTCCATAAAACCAAGGGCTTCCAAGTCCCTAAAAGTGTTGTTTCATACCCTAAAGGAGAAAGGTCAGCTGATTACATCATCTCCCAGAAGTTCTCCATGAAAAACTACTCAGAACAGGTCAAAACTGGACCATACAGACTGCTCAGTGCTAAGGGTGAGATGCATCTCACCCGCCACATGCAAAAAGTGTGATGCATACTGGAAAGCCCTTCTGTAGGGTGTGATGAGCGAGAGCAGACAAATGGCAGAAGCAGTTTGCTAGGTGGAAACCCAGAGAATATTCTAGAAGCTACTCATTCAACACTTGCCTCTCTGAATTCGCCCACGGATGAGTAAGAGATCATGAAAGCTACAAGTGGAACCAAGAACTATCAGAGAGATGACACCAATCAAAATCCCAGAAGCTGACTCATCCCCCTACAAACATTTATATATGGATCCCTCATCCTAGAGATCCAAGGGCTGGAATCTTGTATTTTGTAAGGAAGTGCTATTGGTTTCTCTGTGCAACATTGTATTGTTGGGTGATCTAAGCTTTTCATGAGGTGAAGAGGGCTTTCATGCTGGGAGGATGGAATTGGGTCAGTCCAATGGGTTGTAATCCTCTCTTTTACTGCTTCTATCAATAAAGCTATTTGAGTTTTCCTCCATATTCTTATATATCTCTGAATCTTGTATTGATATATGCATTTGTATGGTTAATATACATTTGATCCTATATTGTTTATGGTTATAGATCTCTATGCTTTGATGGTATTATGTTGCTTTGACTCTACAAGTGCTCTTTGAAGCGGGACAAGTAAGGAAGGAGTGGCAAATTTCTGTCAAAGGGGAAAGGAAACAAGCAAGGAGCCAAGTGAAAGACTAAGGTTGGTACTCTCTGCTTCTTTATCATCTATCTCTCATAAAGGAAAACACAAGCGACTTTAGTTTGTTTGTTTCTAAGATAGCTACCCGTCTTAGTGGGACTAGCAGCTCTGAATGGACACTAGTTTTCCCGATAACAGGCTTGGCTTGTCTTTGAGTGAAATTTACATGGAGCGTATTTTGGATAAACAAATGATCCCTTCAATGGCATTCCTTTCTTATTAACTACTCAATTTCAAGGTCTAGAAATTTTTGAGTTTTTTAAGACAATTATATGCCCCATGAGGTTTGTGCAGCAAAAGTGTCTACGTTGGTATTTGAATACAAGTAAAATCCAAAATAAAACAAGTAGAGGTCCCTAATTATGCTTGAATTAGACTTCAACACTCTATGGGGCTATTTCAACATAGCAAGTCAAGGTCACCCTCGTTGCTATAGTGTGGGAATGGTGTTATATTTCAACCACACACATTTTATTTATTACATGCATGCTTTTAGGAGGGGGTCCAATAACAAGGATGGAATTTAATCTTTATGGTTCTTGCTAGAGTTGGCCAAAAAAGTGGTTTCTCAAGAATTCAGGTGATGGAAGATTCAAAACTAGTCATTGACTTGACTAATCGAAAGGAAAAAGTTTCCATTATTAGGCTCGTTACCCTTCTTATCGATATTTAGGAGGTAGAAGCATCTTTTGAGCAAGTATATTTCTATCATATTATTTGTGAACCAAATTTGGAAGCATGTATCTTGTAAAAGAAATCTCTATCCCTCTCATACAGTTCAGTTAGCATAGATGAATTCACCCATGGCTCAGTGATTGAGTCTATGGAGATCAATCTATTATTTTAACTTTCATCCTAACTTTATTGTATTGTTATCAATATGATATTGTAACTTCAAGACCTCAAGATGTTGATATTTTGGGGAGACTATCCCTTGAGTTTTTTGTAGTTTTTTTGTGTTTTATGATTAAAGAGCTTCAGAGATAGCCCAATTGGGGAAGTTGGGAACACATAAGCTGATTTTAGTATTGATAATATTGTTGGAAGAAGAACAAACATATGTATATATTTTTCCATATAAATATATACAATTATCTCTCTCTCTCTCTTGAGTTTTTTGTAGTTTTTTTGTTTTATGATTAAAGAGCTTCAGAGATAGCCCAATTGGTTGGGAACACATAAGCTAATTTTAGTATTGATAATATTGTTGGAAGAAGAACAAACATATGTATATATTTTTCCATATAAATATATACAATTCTCTCTCTCTCTCTCTCTCTCTCTATATATATATATATATCTAATTGTTTACCATTCTTAATATATTTTTATCTTAACATATATCATAATATTATAATACATATATTTTTATTCCTATTATAAATTTTATCATCTTAACCATTTTTTAAATAAGTTATATGTGACATTATCATAGACTAATATCTATAATCTAAAATAAAAATAAAAATGTTTGATTGTGTTAAGGCCATCATATATATAAAGCCTTGTAATTTTAGAAATATAATTACTTTCATAATTTAAGAAAAATAGAAAATTAATATTATAAATTCTGAAAACATAGCCCTACATAAGAACAATGTGTTCTATAATTTTTTAAAGAATTTTTTTATCATTTAGATACTCAACACTTGAATAAATGGAAACATGTGCATTATATTTTGAATGAAGAATAACATGGCACTATTTTAAAACTCAAATTTCACATGGTCATATATAAAATTTATACATAACAATTATTGGGTTGTCTTATATTCTTTCCACGACTAGCCCCCCTAGTCAACCGGGGGGTTAGAGGGAGGGCAGAGCCCCCCCTTCGTTGTGCAGCAGGGTCACAAGGTGTTTAAGGGTGGAGGGTAGTCCCCCTCTACGGAGTCCAGGGTAGCGCCCCTGGGAATTTTTTTTTTGGACCCTATATTAGGTGGGGTGAACCTACCTATGGTTTTGTGCATGGTTTTCGCACATGGTTTTGGGCGCAATGGTTTTCGGTCCATGGTATTGGATGCTTTGACATGTATATATATGTATTTTAACATTGAAAGGAATATAATGAAAAATCAAGTTGGTAGTCCCAGTTTTGGGATCCAGGGGAAAATCTTTGTGTATATGTGTTTTCTGTGTTATACTATTTCATTGTTTATTTTCTGTGTTTTAGAATTCATATGAGGGTAATTTCTGTATGGGGTTAAGACGTACATTTGGTATTAGAGATGTTTTGGCTTCAAGGGGACGCCTTTATTGCTGAGGGGTTTTGCTCGGGCCTGTGGTAGACCCTGTTCAGTGGGATATCTTCGGGATCGATTCTGGTGGTGAAAGAAGATGGCGAGCAATGGAAAGATAGAGATCGAGAAATTTAATGGTCATAATTTTGAGTTGTGGAAACTCAAGATGGAGGATCTATTGGTGGATAAAGATCAGTGGATTGTGGTAGACTTGGGTACTAAACCAACGAGAGTGTCCTATAAAGAATGGAAGAAGTTGGATCAGAAGGCAAAGAGCACAATACAATTGTGTGTCTCAGATTCAATATTGTTGAATGTATCAGGGGAAGCTACGGCTAAGGCTTTGTTGGACAAGTTAGGGACTTTGTACCAATCTAAGTCTCTGGTGAATAAAGTGTTCCTACGGAAAAAGTTGTATAACCTGAGGATTAAAGATGGAGACTCGGTGATAGAGAATCTGAACGCATTTAATACTGTGGTAAGTCAGTTATTATTTGTTGATATTAAAATTTTAGATGAAGATAAGTGCATCAGTTTGTTGTGTTCTCTACCAGATTCGTGGGATAGTCTAGTTATTGCAATAGGTAGCAATGGAACTGCCTTGCAGTTTGATGAAATAGTCTCATCCTTGCTGATGGAGGACACAAGGCAGAAAAATATGGAGAGCCAGAATGGTGATGCCTTGTCTATATGAGGACGATCCTAGAATAGAAATAAAAATAAGTCATCGAGTGGGAGATCTAAATCTCTAGGAAAACCTGTAAATGTGTGCTGGAAATGTGGAAAGGAAGAGCACTACAAAAGAGACTGTAAATCTAAAGCTCTTAACAAAGGAAAGGGAGTTGATGATGCTCCTTCTACAGAGGCGAAAACCACCTCAGATGAAGGTGGGGATGTATACTTGGCTTCTTCAAGTATACATGTAGATCATGAGGCATGCTTGATTGACTCATGTGCATCCTTTCACTTCACTCCCCATAGAGAGTGGTTTTGCGAGTATGAGAAATATGATGGTGGTGATGTATTCTTAGGGGATGATAGGAAGGCTCGAATTGTTGGTCGCGGAAAAATAAAGTTGAAGTTGCAAGGTGGAAGGGTTAGAACACTTTCGGGTGTTCTGCATATTCCTGCATTGGCCAGAAATCTAATTTTTGTAAGCAAGCTAGATGATGTAGGTGTAAAAACAATGTTCAAGAAAGATACCTGCAAGATGGTTTGGGGAGCACTGGTTTTGATGCAGGGAGTTTAGATTCGAACTCAGTACAAGTTGCAAGGTAGCACTGTTGTTGATGGGTGCAACAGTTTTGTGGTTCCTGAAATTGGAGCAGAAAATATAGTGGTTTGTAGAGAAAAGACCATGCTATGGCATCAAAGGCTTGGACATATTGGAGAGAAGAGCCTTCGAATACTTCATGGTAAAGGTATGGTAGAAGGTATGACTAATATCTCTCTAGATTTTGATTTCTATGAAAATTTTTTATATGGGAATCAAAATCGAGTGAGTTTCCCCTTTGGTGGTAAGAGGGCAAAACAGATATTAGAGCTTGTGCACAGTGATGTGTTTGGAACTATGAAGGTTCCATCACTAGGTAAGTCTGTGTACTATGTATCATTTATAGATGAATTCTCAAGGAATACATGGATATATTTCCTCAAGAAGAAATCTGAAGTCTTTGACAAGTTTAAAGAATTTAAGGCTCTGGTGGAAAACCAGGTAGAGAAGAAGATAAAAGTGCTAAGGACAGCTAATGATGGAGAGTTTTGCAGCAAGGATTTTGAAGAATTTTGTAGTGTGGTATAGCATGACATAAGACTACTCCATACACACCTGAGAAAAATGGAGTTGCAAAAAGAATGAACAAGAGGTTGATGGAAATGGAAAGAAGCATGCTCAGTGGTGTTGGGTTAGGATAGGAATTCTGAATAGAGGCGGTGGACAGAGTATGTTACATGGTCAACAGATCACCTTCAATAGAGTTGGAGGAAAAGACTCCACAAGAGATATGGAATGGTAAGAAATCCTCTCTTTCACATCTGAGGGTATTTGGATGTGATGCATATATACATGTTCTGTTATGAAACCAGCTCACAAAAAGATAGAAAAGAGAGATCCACGCCTTAGAATTCAGCCTCTTCGAGGGGGCAACCTCCTTTACATTACATAAATGAACAATTCTTGGATGATACAAATGAAAATACCTCCTTTCTATATATAGGAGTCTAAGTGGTCCCAATACAATCAAAGCCTACATAACAATAATATTGTAGGGCACAACAATAACAATAGTGGGCTTCTATGTGGCATAATAGTAACAATATGGGCACTACATGGGTACATCAATATAATAAGTGGGTTATACTAATAACAATAAGGGGTTACACTAGTAGTATAGGGGCCTAACATGCCCCTCTCCTTCAAAAAGCGTTGTCCTCAACGCTTGAGTAGTTCTTGATGCTTCTATATAAAATTCTTGTCCTCCCATGTGGAATATTCAGCGGGTAAGTTCTTCCACTTGATGAGATACTCTGAAATTGATCGATTTCGTAGCTGTCGGGTTCTTGTTTCTATGAGTGCTCCAGGTTCCAATATGATTTTTCCTTCCTCTTCAATTTCTGGCAATATTGCTTGAATTGGGATCTTTTGCAACTTTTGAATAAGTCTCCATACTTCTTCGTTCTTCTTCCATTCATCCGTTGCTTCGTTTATCCAATTTGGTTGGATAATATAAATAGCACAAAACAATGCTTCCACATCCTCATCCTTGAAGCGTCTTCCCATTCGGTAAGGTCGCCATTTTTTAAGTGCATGTAGTATTGCCAACATTTCCTTCTCATAAATAGCTTGCTTGAGATGTAGCAGTAAAAATACCCAATCACTCACATCAAAACATTTTTCACTACGATGTTGATCTACCTGTTGTTTCATTTGATTTTGCACCGAAGTGGCGTTATCCTTTAAAAGTTGGAGAACTTGCTGTTGATGCTCGATATGATCTTTCTCTACTTGAACCTTTTTCTTCTTGATATGTCCTTCTATCTTTTGAGGAGTGGTAATTTCTTCCAGTCCTTTACAAGATATGGTCGGATTCATTTCTTGATGCTCGATGTGATCTTTCACTTCTTGAACATTTTTCTTCTTGATGTGTCCTTCTATCTTGATAGTTTGAGGAGTGGTAATTTCCTCCATTGAATTACAAGATATGGTTGGATTCATTTCTTCTTTCTTGATGTGATCTTTCACTTCTTGCACCTTTTTCTTCTTGATATGTCCTTCTATCTTGAGAGTTTGAGGAGTGGTAATTCTTGCCAAGGCTTTACAAGATATGGTCTGATTCATTTCTTCTTTCTTTGGGGTGGTGTCCTGACGTATATCCTCTTCTTTTGATGTTTCTTGATCCTTTTCTTCCTCCTCTTCATATTCTATGTAAAATAATTTCTTCTCAGCACACCTATGACCTTTAGTGCATTTTCTATCACAATTGTAACAAAGCCCTTTTTCTCTTTTTTCTTCCAATTGTTGTGGTGTAACCCTTGTAGGTTGTGGAAGGCTGGGAGAAACAACACTTCCATCTTTATAGTTGTGAGGGGTATGCTTCCTGGTTTCCATAATTTTGCTTTCCATTATGTCACAAAGCCCTTTTTACTCTTTCCAATTGTTGTGTTGTTGCTCTAAAGAAGGTGTTGCTCTTTATATCCTCATAATGTGCTATCATTTCCTCCGTGAAAATTGACCACGTAACAAGTTTTTTACAAGAACAAAGCCCTTTGTACCATAAAAATTGATCTGGTTCTAAATATGAAGATGCAATACATACCTTTTGTAACAGTTGTACACCATGTATATCAAAATATTGCTCCATCTGAAGTATCCAATTTACCGGATCCTTGCCATCAAACTTCCTCATCTTGCTTTTTCTTGATTTTAGGATCTCTACCTTGAAACGACTGTAACTCTGTACTTTCAGATCTTTAAGTTCTGAACTTGTGATCTGTAGTAGCCCTCTGTGTCCTCTTTCCAATACCACAAGTCTAATCCAAATTGGATTCTCCAAGAAAACGTTATGCACAATCTCCCGCAGTGACCTGATTATAGACTGGTTCAGTAGAGTGAACTTGTATGAAGTGCCATGTGTCACTGTTTCAACCTTTGACTCTAAAAAATATATAAAAAGAAACTACAGTCCGTTCTCTTTCTGTACCTTCTTACAAAATTTCAATCCGATGCTCAGAAAGAAAGTTATGACGATTTTCCCCAGGTCACCTGTTTTGAGTGTAATTCAGGAGTCTACAAAAAGACCAACTTCCACAGATCCTATCTCCGAAAATATCACGCGACAAGATCTGAAATTCGGACGCAAGGTTCAGTGCCAATTCTTCTCAAATGGGTTTTTTTTGTGACTTCTGAAACATCACAGAAAAGACGTTATAGCGAAAATGCCACGATGACCTGTTTGGAGCAGCGAAACCCTAGAATCCAAAGCTCTGATACCAAATGTTATGAAACCAGCTCACAAAAAGATAGAAAAGAGAGATCCACGCCTTAGAATTCAGCCTCTTCGAGGGGGCAACCTCCTTTACATTACATAAATGAACAATTCTTGGATGATACAAATGAAAATACCTCCTTTCTATATATAGGAGTCTAAGTGGTCCCAATACAATCAAAGCCTACATAACAATAATATTGTAGGGCACAACAATAACAATAGTGGGCTTCTATGTGGCATAATAGTAACAATATGGGCACTACATGGGTACATCAATATAATAAGTGGGTTATACTAATAACAATAAGGGGTTACACTAGTAGTATAGGGGCCTAACATAACGATGGAGAGTTTTGTAGCAAGGATTTTGAAGAATTTTGTAGTGTGGTATAGCATGACATAAGACTACTCCATACACACCTGAGAAAAATGGAGTTGCAAAAAGAATGAACAAGAGGTTGATGGAAATGGAAAGAAGCATGCTCAGTGGTGTTGGGTTAGGATAGGAATTTTGAATAGAGGCGGTGGACAGAGTATGTTACATGGTCAACAGATCACCTTCAATAGAGTTGGAGGAAAAGACTCCACAAGAGGTATGGAATGGTAAGAAATCCTCTCTTTCACATCTGAGGGTATTTGGATGTGATGCATATATACATGTTCCAAAGGAGAAAAGAACCAAGTTGTATAGTAAATATGAAAAGTGCATCTTTTTTGGGTATAAGTGTTGTGGGGAAAAGTATCCGATGCGGATGACACTAACCCTTTCTAAAGGTGACAGACTTTAGCAACAACTGAATGACAAAGTTTTCATGTTCATCTTTATAAAAGCACAGAGAGAATAGAAAGAGGATCAACCAACCTGGTGTCTTGCGCTTAGTCGATCCTTGTCCTTCTCGCTTTGTATCCCGTTCCCAGCTCTTTACTCTCCAAGCCGATCCAGCTACACACAGAATCTGCACAACAAAAGGGAGCAAACTACGAGATACAAGCAATCATAATTGAAGCATGGATTAGGTTGCATCAAATATACATGTAAACACAAAAGCATCTATGTAAAACAAGTATATAGAAGAACATGCAAACTTTATTGATAGAAAGTAACAGGGTTCCAGAGGAAGTTACAACCAATGATGTTGGCCCCAATCCAGCAGCACCTCCTCGGCAGCAAGAACTCTCTTCTTCACCTCTAGTAAAACAATCACCCAATAATCCTGGCAGTATACCAACAGCACCTCCTTGCTTATACAAAATTCCAGCCTCCATAGACCTCATAGAAAAGCTCTATATATAGGAGAGAAGAGGAAAGGATGAGTCAGCTTGAGACTGACATGAAGCTGCCTTGTGTCCTCTCCATCTTCAGTTAATCTTCAGTTCCTGTGTCCACTTGGAGATCCTTGCTTACACATGGTGATCAAGTACCTCTTACTCATCACAGGGCGAATCTCATGACCCAAGTGTCAGTTTGGAAGCTTCCTGGGCAATTGACACCTTGCAGGATGACTGTGCCACTTGGCCAATCTCGCCCAGCGCAGGTAGCCTTCATTGTTTTTGACTTCCAGCGCAGGTACAGAGTGGGACAGTTGCAATACAGCGCAGAAGCTCAGTTAAGCAGCTGACATGATCCAAAATAAGCCTGTTCTGAAGTGTTTTCAGGTGGAGAACTGATTGGAAGTGCTGTTGATTGATGACCTTGCTCTTATAGGGGTAAGAACAACATGTTTAGGGACTGAGGATCCCTGTAATTATCGACATTTCCTGCTCCTTGACGCGAGGCACAAAAATGTCTATAACAGTTGCCCCCTAAAGTATGAGGCCGTTAATCGGGTGAAATGCTTTAGCTAGAGGGTCCGAAGTTCGTTCCAGTGCTGAGGAGAGTGCCCTGTAATACAATACAATACAATACATTATCTTTCATTCATCATTATTCTCATGATCTAGCTGAGGCGGGTATTCCCATGCTCAGCTTTCTATAAATACATTTTGGTACATATGACAGACGATTGTCTGAAGACAGACTGATAATCTTCCGCTAAAATTATCATCCTTTGAGGAGGATGATCATCTGTTGCAATGATGTACATGGCAAATGCTTTTATATTTCCTGAATATATATCGCAGCCCGGATGGATGAAACTAGATCCGGGGTCTTCAAACTCGTTCGATCTTCACTCTAAGTACAAGTCGATCCATGTGAGAATTACGCTGAAGTCGAACATGGAAAGACATCGCTTGATTACCGGTCAATAATGAAAACCGTTAACAAGCGCGAGAGGAATCACCAATAATGACGATGACCCTCAAGGTACGGCAGTACAATTCACGTGGCGTGAATAAAGGACTTGGCGTCGAACGCCACGCAAAATCTTCTGGTCGAAGGTCATTGATGTATACCTATTGCCGGAAGTGAGAAACTTGCCATTGAGGCATGCAAGCTTCAAAGTACTGATGGGGGTGTTCCTAGATCGACTTCTTGGATAATGAGCTGAAGTCGACAAGAAGTGATCCGTCAAAGGAGGGCCTTGATGAATCCCACATCAATGACACGGAACGGAGCTAATGATTTAGTGGAGGTGAAACAAACTGTGACATATGATTCAGGGTGGCGATCATGAAATGGATGAAGGAAAATGTATGGTAGTGGATGGGACACGGTTGACACTTTCTGAATGACCCCTCTTGAACATATAACGACACTGATGTGATGGATCGGTAGCATTACCCCGAATGGATGGTGTGGCGAGGACCATGGTGATGAAACCGGTGAATGAGACAACCCAACCCGATGTGATACGGAAGAAAAGTGTCATGTTCAAGAGTGACTTGCTACCTCTAAACTTTGATGTTCTCCCAATTTTTCCCCAGTCATTTCTGACCAGTACCTCTTTATTTTTGTCAAGCTTGAGGAGGATAACATATGCTTGTTCTATAACCTGCCCTTCGGGCAAGCCCATCGCTATGATTTAACGAGCCTAGCGATAGGGAAACTCGTTCTCGTCTAAAGACAAGTTTGTCGCTATTTAATCATTTTAACGAGTCTAACGACAAGGAAAACTCGGTCCTTTTCATTTTTAGAGAGTCTGAAAAGGTACAGAAAGTCAACTCCATGATTCCTTTTTCGTCAGCAAATCCCTTAAGTCCAAAAAAGTATAAAAACAATACAGAAGGGATGGCTGTTCGGTACTTTTAACGAGCCGAACAAGACAAGCGCTCGATCCTTTTGTGCAATAATCCCTCAGGTCCAAAAAGATTAAAATTTAGAGAAGGGATAGCGTTCCGGTCATTTAACGAGCTGGAAGGCCAAAACTCGGCAAACTTTTCATATTTTACGAGTCAGTGAAAAGAGCTGAAAGAAGACTCGTCTTTTGAGGAACGAGTGATAAACAGGGATAGCTACAGATTCCAGGTACAGGTTGGAATTTTCCAATCACGGCAGTGTCACAAGAATGGCTAGGTGAAATCACTCTTCGCAGCTGTTCCTCAAAATGGGTAAACAAACATATGGAGGTGAACGATTGGCCAAATGAACAGATGGAGGTGATGGAATATAAACACGACCAAGGGCTTTTAATATGGCTTTCAAAGGTTACATTTCTCGAGGTTGTTTACCGGTTCATTTTTCTGGATGAGCTTGAACTGCTAGGGAAAGATTGCTCACAATTTACGTTTATTTTTTAACGAGCATGAACTTCTGCACAAAAACTGCTCGATGATTGCTTTTATTTTTTAACGAGCATGAACATTGCTAAAACTGCTCGATTATTTGCATGCCCCCAGCATCATAATGACGCATGTCAAAGGAGGGTGCCCCCCAAGCTTCATTGCATTCAACTTGGTGGTTGGAATGAAGGTTTACCTTTGAATTTTAAAAAGGGGATTTGTTTCATTTTTTAATGAGGTTGACATAGTAAAAGAACTATCCTCATGACTCCTTGTTTCATTTTTTAACGAGGTTGACACGAGATTAGAACCGTCCTCGGAGCCCACTGTATTTACAGTATTTCCATTAGGGCGATGATCCATGCTGACAAAATGTTCAGGAATCTTCCGAATCCATTAGATATAGAAGATTTCATATTGTAGGTTTCCACTGTGGCCACTTCCGCCAGATTTCTTGCAGGCGGTAGGGCAAAAGTACCCATTAAGGCAGGGTCTTTTAGGAGACCTACTCCAATATTTTGAAGCAAATGATCGCTTCCATGGATCATTGGAATGCTTCCCGTAACTTGTGAACTGTCGGGGAGGAAAGTTTGTTGGTCGACGATTGTAATCCCTCCTTGAAAGGGAAATGCAATCTTCCTGAAGTAGGTCGACACGACTGCGGCCATGGCATATATCCAGGGCCTTCCTAGTAGGATGTTGTAATCGAGGTTTCCATCGATTACTTCAACATCAACTTCTACTGTTTTGCCCCCCAGTTCAACTTGCAAGTTACTTAAAATCCCGTATGGAGTGTATGATCGTCCATCAAATGCTTTTAAGGTCGTTGACGATTTCGACAAGGTTGGTGAGCCTAAATTTTTCCAGCAACTCATCGACATAAGACATGTAGATGCCCCCTCATCAATAATTGTTCGATGAACAGTTTTGTTGAGGGCTTTCACTTGAATAAGGAAAGCTAGTTGAGCTGGTAACTTAGGGTCAAATCCTTTATGATCAAAGGCCACAAGATTGGAATCCATTGGGCCAATCCCACCTATTGCTGATAATGAAGTTTGCTCTTGGGAGAGGCAATTTTGCGGTACCTCAAGTGTCGACATAGCGGACGACGATTGGGCCAGGTCCTCTATTATATTATAATTCTGTGCTATTTTGGCACGAGGATTAAATGTCGATTTGTGTACTACTCCCTTTGGCAACTTTACCATTGGTTCAGGAATGATGGGTGGCACAACTTTGGTCAAAGCTGTCGTCGAACTACTAGGTTGTTCATTAGCCTTGTTATTTGACAGCCATGGATTCCCGTAATCTTTATTCCTTGTCAAAGCATTATTCTGCTGCTTTGAGGTAGACAACATAAGCACTTGGGATCGGGAAGCATTTTGATTAGCAACCAGATTTTGACTAGGATTAGGAAACGGATCAGTCAACACAGCTGAGGTTTTCGGACTCTTAAAGAATCTTTTAAGCTCAACTCTGAATGGACAATCTGCTGTCCAATGATCCTCATCGCATATATGACACCCCGAAGGGGGTTTCCCTTTTCTCCCTTTGTTTTGTTTCTTCTTGCTTCCTGGTTGATTGGAGTTTTTATCTTTATCTGTAGATAGAGCATTTACCTCCGAAGCAAGAATCTCTTGATTTGCTTTTTGATTCGAAGTCTTACGGGCTTTCTTATTCGAATCCCTTGTCGACTTAGCGTTTGCAGTTCCAATCACGCTATCACCGGCATGAGAGTCACTATTCGATCCGGGAGGAGGAGGGATTGAAAAATACGGTCTGGGGGCATCAGGTATCTTATCATAGAGCGTGCCCGACTGAGTATACACTAAGTCCAAACATTGAGCACGAGCAATAACTTGCTCCTCTGTTACGACGCCTCCCTTGGCCACATCTTCTGTAATCGCCGGCAGAAGTGACTTTATAAACCACTCAGCTAATAGCTGATCCGGAACATAGGTTTTTACCATTCTGCGACGACGACGCCACTCATGTATATGATCAGATATATGTGTGGCAGTTGTCTGCTTGAAATTGGTCAAAATCTCTGTTCCAGTTTCGTACCTTATAGGTAACTGAAAGTGTGTTAAGAAAGTCGTGGCTAGGGAACTAAAATTGTCGAAAGAGGCTCTAGGTAATTCAATATACCATTTGGCCGCCGGACCAGTCAATGTCCTCTGGAAAAGGCGAAGCCTTATCGAATCATCATTCAAGGTATTCGACGAACACCACAGATGGAATGTCATCACATGATTCGACGGGTCTTCGCCCGGATTTCCATTGAATTTAGGAATGTCCGAAGGAAGTTTGTGAGGAATCGCTGGCCACCAATGGGCATAGGCGATTGGATCGTTCGTTAATCGATGTAAATCTGGTAATTCTAAGGTCGCCACAAATGGCAACTGCTGATTCAGGTTTGGCGAGGCGTACCCAGGATACGATGGAATCGCCTGAGCAGTAGGCCTTTGCACACCAGCATAATGCAACTGATGTTGATATGACTGATATGGTTGGTGGGCTTGGCCACTGTAAAGTGGTTGATTTAACCCGTTCTGAATATAGGGTTGCCCATTATTCGCAAAGATCTGTTGCTCAGATCCTTGGTACACCTGTTGAAACTGAGGTTGTTGGTATTGCACCATCCATGGTTGTGGAGCCATGTTTTGTTGTGCGACACTAACCGACGGACCAAGATGCGGGGGTATAGTCCCCGTTTGTATCTGTGTCGTCCCGACAATTGGCGATTGTGGTTGTGTTGCAGGGTCAATAGGCTGTTGCATTACAACTTGGGGTTGACATACAACAGGCATCGATTGAACTTGCGACACGGTTACAATTGCTGGCGTCGTCGGGATACTAGACATAGGTACAGATTGTTGCATAGAATATACAACTCTCGGTTGTTGGGGTAACATAGGCACCCAACCACTCGTCGTTACTTCAGTCAAACCTGAATGTGGTTGAAAACTGCCGTATGGGTATCCTCCCGGAAGAGGAAGTGAAAGGGCATATTGCCCCCCATACGGTAACAATCCGGAGCTCAAGGGCATAGATGGTCTTTGAGGACTGGATGGCCCAAAATGATTCCCAAAGGGATCAATTTGTCTAGTTTCAACATAAGAATTACCGGGTATTATACCGGAAGAACAAACTGGAACAGACCAAGTTGTCATAATAGTCCCTGGGTGGACTCCTTCTAGCTGATGAGAGCTAGTCGGGACGGCTGGTATGCCGACAAACATCGTTGGAATGGCAGCAGGAGCTTTTGCTGTCGCTGTGTCGTTTGGCACAGTTCTAGATGTCGACGGTTGTTCAGACATTTTAAGTCTATCCAATAAACTTCCTAACGATTCTTCAGGAACTTCTGATGGTGATAGACAAACTTCTGATGCAGAAGGAAAAAGAGTGGTACCTACTCCAAAATGAATTGGAGTATTTGCCTGCTGGTCCTCTACGATTTCTTCTATTGCAATCAGACCAGGAGGAAGAGGAAGACCGTCAGGTCCGTAAAATATTTCTGGTGCCGAAGAAGGGGTTGCTTCGACAGCGACAGTTGTTTGAACAACAAGACTCTGTGGACCGGTTTCAGATGGAACTGGTTCAGTTAAGCAAGTACTTATTTTCAGACTAGGATCAGTACAACTGTCCTTCTGTTGCCGTTGAACTTCTTCAATAGAGGCAGGGATTCCAGAAATATTGGGAGTGACCAGAATCTCAGATGTTGTTGGAACTTCCGTTCTAACTTTAAAAGGAGATTTTGACCTGGTCCAGCGAGATTGCTTTGCTCGTACTACTTTCGGTTCCGGAGACAAAGATGGTCGACCTGCAAGCCTCCCTGAACGACGGGGTTTTAATTGACTTTCCTCCACGATTGCGGATTACTTGATCAACTAAAATACAAAAAGGGGAATTATGTTTCCGTATTGAATGAATTTTATTAGACGCTTTTAGACACAACTTTGCTTTTTCATGTTTTAAGAGTCGAGAAAAAGCTAAAGATGACTCTAGTCGCCTTCGATGTATTAACGAGCCCGAAGTGACAAATGCTCGGCTGGACCTTTTCAATTATAGAGTTTGAAAAGAGCCAAAAGAAACTGCTCTGGAGATCTAGGCAGAGGGTGTGCCAAACCTTTCGCGAAACCACAGAATACGTTTTACGGTACGGGTGGTCGATCTTCGTGAATGCTGTGTTCACTGCATCGCGATCAGTAGGGCGGTCGACACGGCTTCCTAAGGATAAAGGATAATTGCCTATAGGGGTCTCCCAATATACACGACGGTACGCGGGAGCTCAAATCCGTATTAGTGCTATCGTCCCTCAGGAGGAATCACCCACCTTCGTAGAGATCGACAGTCACTACGTTTAACGACGCCGGAACACGTCTCTACCTAGACCTCTATTGTGAGCGTTATGTTACAATGCGTTTTTAGATTCATTCAATATATTTTAAGTTGATCTTGTTTATTAGTTTGTCTTTCAGGATCACCACGAGATGTATTGGTACAAATTCCTAAATGCAGCTAAAATGATAAGCAAGCTTTCACAATCCTTTTAGCTTTGAAAATCCTAACTACTGAGGGGAGAGAAAAACAATATCTTTCCACACAGAGCACAAAGCACAAACTAATGCACTTTCTCCTAGATCAGACACCCAAACTTATCAAAAATGCAAATGCAAGATGCATGTATTTCTTTTCTTTTCCTTTAATGTTGATGCTTAACAAAAGGAAAACTGTTGTATGACTTTCGAATTCAATTTGAAGCGTAAACAAACAAGTATTGTCTAAATGAAAAGACGCTTTACAGGTACTTGTTTTACACCAAAAATATATGAATTCAAACCATAAAGTGAAAACAAACCAACTTAAACAGCTATGAACAGTAATAACACTAACTCATAAGATCGCAATCTAAGAGGCCACAGCTACTAGGTTCGCTTTTCACAATGGGAAATTGTAACTGAAACAAGAAATACTGAAAGAACGTTTACAATTTCATCACACAACTGAGGAGGAATAATGTCAAGGAGACAAGGTCTACAGCAAATACAATAACCAGCAAGCAATCAACCAAAAACAAGTGCAAACAGGGCTAAGACACAAAGGAAGAGCTGAGCTAGACTAAGGCCAACTGGACCAGCGCAGGCACTGGTCTGCCAATCTCACTCTCAGCGCAGTTCTCGAAGGGAGCACCTGCGCTGTAATGCAGACTGCCTGTGGACAGCCTGCACTGACTTGCGAGAGTTACGTCTGCTAAGAATTCCGGGTCATAAAAAGCTCAAAAATGTACTGTTTTGACTGAAATAAAATGCTATGGGTTAAGTACAGGCTAAGGGATGATCAAGAGGATAAAGATCTATCACAAAGAGTAAGGATTCATCTGTAGATTAGCTCTTTAAATCTTGAATTTGCTCAGCAAAGGAGCAAGAGTAGCAAAAACCCTCTACTTCGCTTTTGATAGAGTCAAAAGCTTTTCGATTCGGTACTCCTTTCTTCAAGAAATGAATAGCAAAATACTACAACAACAAGATACTAGGACCTCCCCAGTGGAGTCGCCAGTTTGTTGTGGGGAAAAGTATCCGATGCGGATGACACTAACCCTTTCTAAAGGTGACAGACTTTAGCAACAACTGAATGACAAAGTTTTCATGTTCATCTTTATAAAAGCACAGAGAGAATAGAAAGAGGATCAACCAACCTGGTGTCTTGCGCTTAGTCGATCCTTGTCCTTCTCGCTTTGTATCCCGTTCCCAGCTCTTTACTCTCCAAGCCGATCCAGCTACACACAGAATCTGCACAACAAAAGGGAGCAAACTACGAGATACAAGCAATCATAATTGAAGCATGGATTAGGTTGCATCAAATATACATGTAAACACAAAAGCATCTATGTAAAACAAGTATATAGAAGAACATGCAAACTTTATTGATAGAAAGTAACAGGGTTCCAGAGGAAGTTACAACCAATGATGTTGGCCCCAATCCAGCAGCACCTCCTCGGCAGCAAGAACTCTCTTCTTCACCTCTAGTAAAACAATCACCCAATAATCCTGGCAGTATACCAACAGCACCTCCTTGCTTATACAAAATTCCAGCCTCCATAGACCTCATAGAAGAGCTCTATATATAGGAGAGAAGAGGAAAGGCTGAGTCAGCTTGAGACTGACATGAAGCTGCCTTGTGTCCTCTCCATCTTCAGTTAATCTTCAGTTCCTGTGTCCACTTGGAGATCCTTGCTTACACATGGTGATCAAGTACCTCTTACTCATCACAGGGCGAATCTCATGACCCAAGTGTCAGTTTGGAAGCTTCCTGGGCAATTGACACCTTGCAGGATGACTGTGCCACTTGGCCAATCTCGCCCAGCGCAGGTAGCCTTCATTGTTTTTGACTTCCAGCGCAGGTACAGAGTGGGACAGTTGCAATACAGCGCAGAAGCTCAGTTAAGCAGCTGACATGATCCAAAATAAGCCCGTTCTGAAGTGTTTTCAGGTGGAGAACTGATTGGAAGTGCTGTTGATTGATGACCTTGCTCTTATAGGGGTAAGAACAACATGTTTAGGGACTGAGGATCCCTGTAATTATCGACATTTCCTGCTCCTTGACGCGAGGCACAAAAATGTCTATAACAATAAGCATGGTTTAAAGGGTTATAAGCTTTGGAACCTGGTAATAAGGAAGGTTGTGTACAACTGAGATGTGGTGTTTAGAGAGGTGAAATATGTTATTAAACATGAAGTCCAACCAAAGGAACCTGAGAAGATAGAGTTTGAGCTTAAGGAGGAAGAATCAGACTCTATAGCAAAAGAGGAATCAGAAAATGAAGAGCCACGAACTCTAGGTGTGAGAAGATCAGTTCAAGAAAGAACACAACCAAAAAGGTATAGTCCATTTTCTTTCTGTTCAAATTTTTCTTTATCTATTACTGATGATGATCCAAGAAATTTGAAGGAAGAAGTAGATTCAGAGGATGGAAAACTCTGGAAAGAGGCCATGGTTGATGAAATGGCATCTTTGCACAAAAATGAGGCTTGGGATCTAGTGGAGTTGCCGGTTGGAAGGAAACCCATTGGAAGAAAATGGGTGTTCAAGAAGAAGACAAATGTAGAAATAAAGGTGGAGAAATACAAAGCTCGGTTGGTAGCAAAAGGTTATTCCTAGGTGTAGGGAATTTATTTTGGTGATATTTTTTTGCCTGTTGCTACGGTAGCTTCTATTAGATTAATTTTATCTGTTGCTACTGCTTTTGATTTTGAGGTAGAACAGATGGTTGTGAAGACAACATTTCTTCATAGGGATTTGGAAGAGGAGATCTACATGAAGAAACCCGAAGGCTTTGCGATGAAGGGTAAGAAAGAGCTGGTATGCAAGTTAAAGAAGTCTTTGTATGGGCTAAAACAATCACCAAGGATGTGGTATCAAAATTTTGATACATTTATACGGGGACTTGGCTTAACCAGAAGAAAAGAAGATCACTGTGTGTATTTTAAATTAATTGGTAACCATGTTATTTATCTAGTATTGTATATGTATGACATGTTGTTGGTTGGAAATGACAAAGAAATTATCCAGGATTTGAAGACCCAATTGTCCTCCAAATTCAACATGAAAGATCTTGGTGTTGCAAACTATATTTTGGGCATGGAAATTAAAAGAGATCAGGCAAAGAGGAAGCTCTGGTTAAACCAGAGGAAGTATGTTGAGACAATATTGCAGATGTTTAATATGCAGGATAATAAATCAATGAAGGTTCCTATTCCGAAGGTGTAAAGTTATCTGCTGAACAGTGTCCCAAGACACAAGAAGAGGAAGAGGACATGTCCTGTGTTCCATATGCAAGCGAAGTTGGTAGCCTGATGTATGCAATGGTCTGTACTAGACCATACATTGCACATGCAGTGGGAGTATTGAGCAGGTTTATGTCAAAAACAGGGAAGGAACATTGGACAAAAGTGAAGCAGATTTTCAGGTATTTGCGTGGCACTAGTGATTATGATTTGTGCTACCAAGGAATACTAAGATTGGATAGAGTTTTGGATATTCGTGGCTTTGTTGATGCAAACTCGGCTGGAGATCTGGATCAAAGAAGATCTACAAGTGGGTATGTGTTTAACCTATTTGGAGGTGCAGTCAGTTGGATGAGTAAGACATAATCTATAGTGGCACGATCAACTACAGAGGCAGAATACATGGCAGCCACTCATGCAAGCAAGGAAGAAGTTTAGTTGCGGATATTGTGTTCAAGTAAGGGGTTAGTATAGGGAGTTATAAGGATAGACTGTGATAGCTAAAGTGCAATTTTCTTGGCAAAGAACCCTGCTTATCATTCAAAGACAAAGCAAATTGATGTTCAATATCAGTTTGTGAGGGATATGATAGAAGAAAAAAAGGTGTTGCTGGTAAAGGTAGACACTTTGAAGAATATTATAGATGCATTGACAAAATCTATGAGCTCTAAAAAGTTCTCTTGGTGTAGAAAAACAATGGGCGTTGCAGGGTTGGATAAATGACTAAGCCCTCGTGTGGCCCCTTGTGGAAAGAAAACAACAAGTGGGAGAATGTTGGGTTGTGTTATATTATTTCCACGACTAGCCTCCCTAGTCAACTGGGGGGGGGGGGTTAGAGTGGGGGGGGAGCCCCCCCTTCATTGCGCAGTGGGTGTTATAGATCCATTTGGGCACATCAACCCCAACTTATAGATTAGTACTATTAGGGCCCATAAAACCCTAACTCAGTTGTTAAATGCCCTAAATGAACTCAACCATTAGAATGCCTCCTTCCCAAGAGATTCCATGAATGAAATCATCCAAAAACTGCCTCTAAGAAGATCAGCACAAGAAGGCCTTTATCAGGGTGCACTATAGTGAAATCCAGTAGATTTCCAAGGTGCATTGTAGTGCACTTGAGCCCTCTTTGGACTGCGCTGGGTGAATTTGAACGAAATTTCATTGGGGTTTGGGAATATTCTTATCCATTGGATGCATCTAGAAGCTTCGCAAGTTTATCTACTCCTTTGGGCTCGAAATTGGATGAGGGAGGAGTTAAGGAACATCAATCCATTTATCCCTTCCTCCATGGAACTAAATCCTAAGTTTGGGAGGGCATTCATTATCACCATTTATGGCATAACTTCCTTCATTCACCTATAAAAAGACCTGGAAATAATTGAATTATAGGGAGATGCTGTTAGTATGAGACTTGAGTTGGTTTCAAGTATTGTAATGATGTCAAAATGTCTTGCTTGTTATGAGGAGAGGATGGGATTGAACTGGAGGAGTGACACTGAATCAAGCAAATTGGGTTGTAACTCTTCCTTTTACTAATAAAGTGTTCAAAGATTTTTCCATATGTTTGTATTGTTCATTGATGCTTTCATATGTGTATTATGAACTTGATTCCATTTTATCTTTAGTCAATAGATCATTATCACATGCTTTGATCGGTTTTTGTCTTCTATCTGTGTGCAGGTACTTTTAAAGCAGATTAAGTATGGAAAGGAGCAACAGAGTTGGTCAAGGGAGATAAGGAGTAAGTGAAAGCTACAGGTAGGCTTCTTACTATCTTATTTAATCTATTGGTTATAGAAAATGTAGAGAATGCTTTGCACTATTGTTCTATACTTAGCTACTAGTCTAGGGGTTTAAGAATTTATCCGTAGACATTAAAACTTCTCAAAACAAATTGGCAATTTCAATGGGGAGCGATCATCCATCTTAGTAGCTTATCAGCCTCTTAAGACATTTCTACATATTGTACTTATGGTCGTTGATTGAATTTCAGTCTTCTTTCATTGAAAATTGAGTCAAAACTGTGTCAAATTGCCTTTAGAAATGGCTTACTGTCACTAACGCAGCCCAATGAAGGACACAATGTACTGCAATGCACTTCCCGCATAGAGCCAGTGCTCTGAAGCACACTGTCTCTCACTGCTATCTGTGCTGATCCCTTGAGGGTCAGTTTCCCATCCAGGAACTGAAGTTTTTTTCCAATTTTCAAACGGGCATTGACTTATGACATGTAACCCCACCTCAGCTGGGGGGCATGAGTATATTATAGTCACCGTTTACTATTTTACCAAATGGGTCGAGGCAATGCCAACATTGAACAACAGTGGCGAAATGGCTGCTTTATATTTCTTCAACCATGTGTTTTCCAGGTTTGGTGTACAACAAGCCATAGTTACAGATCATGGATCGTATTTTCGCAACCACATGATGGTTGAGTTGACCGCCAAGTTAGGACTGTCACATGATAGTTCTACTCCATACTACCCACAAGCTAATGGAGAAGTTGAGGCCATCAACAAAGTCCTTAAATGCATGTTGCAAATAATGATTGAAATTCATAAAAGAAATTGGCATTTAATCCTGTAGTCGGCTCTGTGGGCATATCGAACCTCGGTGAGAAATGTGACCAGATTCACACCCTTTCAGTTGGTGTATGGTTTGGAAGCAGTCTTACCAATTCAATGTGAAATCTTGTCTCTCAAACTCGAAATTGACCAGCTACCCAACACTTCTGAAGAATAAGCACGTTTCTTGGAGTTAATACTTATAGATGAAACCCATCGTGATGCCGCATTGGCTAACGAAGTGCATAAGAAATGTATTAAGGCGCAATATGTTAAAAATGTCAAGCCTTGTGTCTTCTTAGAAGGTGACCTGGTCTTGCTTTACGATCAGGAGTCTGATAAACTTGGAGCAAGAAAATTTGAACTACTATGGATGGGCCCTTATATTGTTAAGCATGTTTTGATGAAAGGTGACTACGAGTTAGTGGACTATGACAGGATTCCATTATCACAGCTCTGAAACGGGTTGTACCTTAAACATTACTATGCTTAGTTAATTGTAGTAAAACTCACTATATATATGGTTTTATTGCATGCGTGTGTGTGTTTCTTTTAGAGTTCTTATTTGGTTAAGTAATCCACTTTGCATTTGTTGCAGATGTCGAACCTTTCGAAACCATTTGTTGGTTACGTCGATGGGGCTAGTCATAGTATGCAGAACCTATCCTCTGCAGCATGGGCCATTTTCACTCCAAGCGACGAGTTAGTGAGTTTTAGAGGGATTTGTATTGGTTAATCAATGAACAATATCGCTGAGTATAGCATGTTGATTGAACTTCTCTTTGATGCCATTTCACTTGGCATATGCGGAATCATCATTAGGCTAGAATCACAACTCATTTTACTACAACTTACTGGTGTTTATACCGTCAGAAACCCAGTAATTCATCGCATGTTCCTTAGAGTTCGTATTTTGGAAAGGTATTTTTAGTTTATTCAATATCAACATATTTCCAGAAATATAAACACATTAACTGATTCTCTAGTGAATTATGTGTTAAATAGACGTTTGCGACATATGTAAAGTAAATATTTTCAATTCACATCATCAGTTGAATAGGATTGCATCACATAACCATAATGAAACTTTGAAAGTAAAATAGACAGTTTTTTTAAAAGTTTTTACAAACAGTTTGTGTCCAAGACAAAAAAGGTCATTTGACCCAAAAACTCAAAATGTATTCAGAAAACATCTAAGTAGACTAGTGCTGCTCATGATAACAAGTCATAGCCTATGCTATCATGCATGAAAGTCTCATCCAATGATTCGGCACACCAATGGTGTGGCGCTGCAATTGCAGAGGCAACTCCTCGATCTAGACATTCGGAATGCCTAGGGTCAAACCCTCTATGTGGTCCTGTAGTTCAGCTAGTGTCTCGGCTAAATCTAAGTCTCGGAGAACTGCTCCCCCAACAGGTCTCTGTGCTGGCCCACCTGCCTCTCATTGGTTCCCCACAGGTTGAACATATCCAATGTCTGCATACATAAAAAATTATTTTGTTTAGTATTGGAAATAATCAAAAAACACAAAAAAATGTAGAAACTTTAAAATCAAAAAACACTTTGGTCAAAATATTTACCTATATCACCCCACTGTGCTCCAACTGGTAACATCAAGTCTAGATCTCCGTGGAAATCCATCCCTGAATATGGATACTTTGTGATGGCCATATCCTGTCAATCAAGCCACTCAAAGAATGTAGGGGTAAATGTGATCAATGACTAACTAGCATTCCTAACCATAAGATCTACCCATCTCTGCATCCGTGGATCCTTAGGTCCAGATACACCTAGTGAAACATGTTGTGGTTGCATAAGTGGAATTCCCTCCAAGGAGAAAGAAATTAGGATTGACCCATAGCCAAAGTTCTTAGTACTTCTGCTTTTCACCTTGGTTAGTTGTTCTTTCAAGGATGAAAGTACTGCCTCGCACCAGTTAAACACTTTTGGCTCTAGACAATCTAATGCATACTGCATGTATGATCTGTTTGCCGAATGTAGTGTCGCACTGCCAGCTAATTTGGCAATGGTAAAGAGGGTCATCCTCAATGGTAAATCACTAACATCCCTGATGTTAATCTTTCCATCCCTACTAGGCTGTGCACCTGGTTGACAGAACTGTCGTATGTAATATCTCACTGATTTACCCGCTTTGGAAAATCCTGAAAGTGAGATGGGGGCACCTCGCCTCGACAGTCTAGTAAGAAAGTATATGTCATCGATGGTAATTGAGACCACTTTGTCTCTAATGTGAAATGTATGATCAATAGGATCCCATGGATGAACAAGGAACTGCAAAAGCTCAATTTGCTGCCTCATACCAAGTAATAAGAAATATTTGAGTAACTAGCAGTTCCTTAGGCCTCAACCATGCCCCAGTTATTTAGGGAAATCATATGTTGTTCTTCATTCTCTCGTTCTCTCCATGTAATTGTCATTCTTATCTGATGAATACCTGAAAATACAACCATAAGATAAATTAGGATCCATTACTTGCAAAAAACAAAAGAATTTTTGGGTGAAAACAACAGAATTAAATTGGGTTTTGCACTCAGCATAACCTAGTCTTAGGGACAGTGCTTTGCAATATAGGCAACCTTCTAGGTAGGTGCACTACAGTGCAGCTTTTGATGATGAAAGGGTGCGCTGATCCCAGATTGGAAAATTGAAACCCTAGGGGCCCCAAAAAATAATTTTTTTTTCCTAAAACTGAAAATGAATGATATGAAATGAAAAAGAATAGAGATAGCTCCTACCTAGTCCAGACAGCATGAGGAATGGTCCACTGAATCCTCCGCAATCAGCTGGTGAACTTCGAGGTAAAAACTACTCCAAAGCACCAATATCAAAGGGTAAATGTGAAATGGTAAAAATGAATGGTAAAACTTGTTTTTATGTTTATTTCTTGCACGTTAATTGAGTAAACATTAGTTTTTATTCATTTTATCCATGAAATAGGTATTTTTAATCTATTTTGATGGTGTTTTGAGCACGTTTAACAACTGACATGTAGAATTTGATGTGCTCAAATGTAAATTGAAAATCTTTGACGATAAAGCAAACTTTTATCTCTTTTTCGAGCTTTGTTAAAAAAAAAAAAGGAACCCCCTTGGAGTCTTCTTTAAGCTATTTTCAAACTCTATGAACATGAAAAGATTGCCGAGTGCTTATCCTTTCCAGCTCGTTAAAGGATTGGAAATGATGTCTCTCTTTTATTATTTTACGCTTTTTTGGAATTGAGAGATTAATCTACGAAAAAGAACTTTTGGAGTTTCCGTTTTGTCCCTTTTCAAACTCTCTAAACATGAAAAGGATCGAGTTATCTTTGTCATTAAACTTGTTAAAAACATCAAATAGTGACAAACTTTTCCATCTAGACAAGACCAAGTTTCACCTACACCAGACTTGTTAAAGCATCAAATAGCGATGGATTCACCCAAAGGGTGAAATTATACAACAAGCATATGTTATCCTCCTCAAGCTTGATTAAAATAAAGAGGTATTGGTCAGCAATGACGGGGGAAAATTGGAAAAAGGGGAAAATACTTTATGGTAGCAAGTCACTCTTGAACATGACACTTTCACCTCATCACCGTGACTATGTGGGTTGGGTCATTCAGTTTGATGGTTATCACACCATTGGTCTATCATACCATCCATTACTTTGTTTTGGGTCAATGCTACCAATTCATCTTAGTGTCACCGACATGTTCAAGAGAAGTCATTCAGTTCAAACTTCATCCTTTGCAATACCATAAACCTTCATTTTCATGACTTCCATTCCTGAACCTTCTATCGTCAGTTGATTTCCATCTCCAAAATTTTTACCTCATTTTGTGTCGTTGATGTGGGATACATCAATGCCCTCTTGCGATGAGTCACTTCTTGTCGACATTAGCACATTATCCAAGAAGTTGAATTAGAAACACCCCTTCAGTACCTTGAGGCTTGCATACATCAATGACAGGTTTCTCGCTTCCGGCGATAGGTTGACATCACTGGCCTTCAACTGAAAGACTTTGTATGGTGTTTGACATCAAATCATTTATTCACACCATGCGAAATGTATTGTAGTACCTTGAGGGTCATCAAAATTATCGGTGATTCCTCTTGCGTCTGTTAATGTCTTACATCATTGGCTGGTAATCAGACGATGTCTTCCCATGTTTGACTTCAGATCATCTATTCACATGGTTAGACTTGTACTTGAGCGAAAGATTTGATGAGATTGAAGATCCTAGATTTGGTTTCATCCATTCGGGCTGCGATAGTTTTAGGTGTACTAAATCAAATGTACAATGGCCTTACATTCATGGTCATCCATTCATGGGTCTATATCTGTAGATGACTATATTTGTACATGTAATGAAAGATTACATGGTTAGACTTGTACTTGAGCAAAATATTTGACGAGATTGAAGACCCTATATCTAGTTTCATCCATCCGGGCTGCAATAGTTTTAGGTGTACTAAATCAAATGTACAATGTCCTTACATTCATGGTCATCCATTCATGGGTATATATCTGTAGATGACTATATTTGTACATGTAATGAAAGTTTATGAGTTGAGCATGGGTATGCCTTCCCTCAAAGATTTCATGAGAAAAAATCAAATTATCATGATATATGTATTGTAATTGATGCAGGTCACCTTCCGCTTCAAAACCTCCTCTCCACATGATAAATCATTTCACTCGACATACATATTTATGACTTCATGATTTAGGGGGCAATTGTTATAGATCCATTTGGGTACATCAACCCCAACTTACAAATCAATACTATTAGGGCCCATCAAACCATAATTTAGTTGTTACATGCCCTAAATGAAGTCAACCAGCGGAATTCCTCCTTCCCAAGAGATTCCATGAATGAAATCATCCAAAAATTTCCTCTAAGAATATTAGCGCAGGAAGGCCTTTATTAGGGTGCACTGCAGTGTAGTCCAGTACACTGCCAGGGTGCATTGCAGTGCACTTGAGTCCTCTTTGGCCTAAAGTGGGTGGATTTGAGCGAAATTTCATTGGGGTTTGGGAATATTCTTATCCATTAGATGCATCTAGAAGCTTCCCAAGTTTATCTACTCCTTTGGGCTTGAAATTGGATGAGGGAGGAGTTAAGGAACATCAATCCCTTTATCCCTTCTTCCAAGGAACTAAATCATAAGTTTGGGAGGGAATTCATTATCACCATTTATGGCATAAATTCGTTCATTCACCTATAAAAATACCACTCATCTAAGTGATCAGGGGGATGGAAATCATTGAATTATAGGGAGATGTTGTTAGTATGAGACTTGAGTTGGTTTCAAGTATTGTAATGATGTCAAAATGTCCTGCTTGTTATGAGGAGAGGATGGGATTGAACTGGAGTGACACTGAATCAAACAAATTGGGTTGTAACTCTTCCTTTTACTAATAAAGTGTTCAAAGATTTTTCTATATGTTTGTGTTGTTCATTGATGCTTTCATATGTGTATTATGAACTTGATTCCATTCTATGTTTAATCAATAGATCATTATCATATGCTTTGATTGTTTTTTTTATTTTGTCTGTGTGCAGGTACTTTTCAAGCAGATTAAGTATGGAAAGGAGTGACATAATTGGTCAAGGGAGATAAGGAGTAAGTGAAAGCTACAGGTAGGATTCTTATTATCTTATTTAATCTATTGGTTATAGAAAAGGTAGAGAATGCTTTTCACTACTGTTCTAGACTTAGCTACCAGTCTAGGGGCTTAAGCGTTTATCCGTAGACACTAAAACTTCCCAAAATAGTTGGGGGGGGGGGTCACAGGGGGTTTGAGGGGGGTGGGTAGCCCCCCTCTACGGGGTCTGAGGCAGCGCCTCGGGGATTTTTTTTTTTTTGGACCCTATATTAGGTGGGGCGAACCTACCTATGGTTTTGTGCATGGTTTTCACACATGGTTTTGGGAGTGATGTTTTTTCGGTCCATGGTATTTGATGCTTCGACATGTATATATATGTATTGTAACATTAAAAGGAATATAATGAAAAATCAAGCTGGTAGTCCCGTTTTTGGGATCTAGGGGAAAATCTCTGTGTATATGTGTTTTATGTGTTATACTCTCGCATTGTTTATTTTTTGTGTTTTAGAATTCGTATGCAGGTAATTTCTGTATGGGGTTAAAACCTACATTTTTGTATATTTGGAACACTAGTTCAATTTCCTAGATTTCATCTTTTTACACCATATTCAAGTCATCCCTTCAAGTTATCATATTATTTTTTTCCATGCTTTCATTGCTATTAATACATCATGAGAGACTATAGTAACTTATGCCCACCCTTAGGATCGAAAGGTGTTTTCCGACCAATATAGGGGCCCTACCTAGGTTCAAAACTTGTTTTACTTGTTTAGTGAGGCTTGTGGGAAGTTGCGCTAGGATATGAGGTACAGTGGAAGTGCCACTAAATTTATCCCATAGCTCCTTGATGACATATGGTAGAGTTACTAATTCTCCTTAAAAAAAATAACAACCACCTTCACATGTAAATTAACAGTTTAAAACTAAATTTGCAACTTTTAATAAAGATAATAAAACTAGGTAAACTTTTCATTGAAAAATAATTTCAATTAAACTTTTAACATCTTGATTAAAGTTTTGACCTCATTTATCAAACTAAAACCTTAATCCAAAGGATAAAACCTTAATGGTTCCCTTTATCAAGTTTAAAAATTTAAAATCCTACATAATTTAAACATTTTTCATATTTATATTATTTAAAAAAATATTATTAGATAATATAATCAAGCCAAAGTCTATAATCTTATAAAATATTGCTTGGTAATATAATTAAGATGATAATAAATAACTAGTGGTTGACGCTGCGATCAACACCCTCCAAAATTTTTCCTTCTCTTGAATTTTGGAGCCTATTGAGGATCTACGATAAGCCGTTTTATGGCCACTTCATTGTCGATTAACCTTGTGCTAAGCGTTTAAGTCTTTTTCCTGGTTTTAAGTGTCAAAGTCACTTGATCACACATGTTCAACCTTTGATGAATCATAATCACACTTCCTTTACAAAAGCTTGAACATGCATAGTGCAATTCATTAAGACAATGCCTGCATAATGTTCAACCTATGTCAATAGTCAGTGCACACTCTCCAATGATAGTATCCCTCATTTTGATTGCAATTGTACTTCTATTTTAGTGAGTTTTCCCAACTATCGCTTTTGTGCACCTTTGCTTTAATAAGTGTCACTTTCACAATTATGACTATTGTTTTTCTTGTGCTCTTTAACAAGTTATCTTCACTCTGGCATGTGTTTCTTTCAATTTTTTTAGCATTTGCAAGTGTCGTTTTCATGTTTTCTTACTGTCACAAGTTCACTTCTAATTATTTTCACTCCTGTATGTGTCACACCTTTGCACATCACTAAAGTCAGTTCTAGCGCACTATTCTACATTAGATGGTGATACATATCATAGGGATATGTGCTAGAGACATTACTATAACTTAGCATGCTTTTTGGTCATGGTTGACACTTTTGTCACAAATTGTTTCTAAGTGTCGTAATGTGTCATTTTAACTATCGCACTTAGAAATAAGTGTTGCTTTGCTGTAATTTCAAGGTGTGATTGATGTTCATGAGTCCTATGCATTCCCTTGGATTGTATTGATGGATTTCAGGTGTGTGATCCATGTTTGAGTCTTATTCATATGATTTTCCCTTTCTTACTCTACTGATCCCACACTTAGCCATTTTGGAGCTCTTCTTTGTACTACTGTCTACTACAAGTTATGAAAGCTTCAATCCTTCCCCCGATGATGAGAAAAACCTATTCATGAGCCTCATTGATCATATCTATTCCTCCCAGACTTGCGCACTAAGCCCTCTTCAAGCTCATTGATCCGAATTGGATCATAAACGATTGTCATAGAACTGTGACTAAAACAGGTCGAACAAATCCTTGAAGAATCCAAAACAGCAATCGAAAACACCCTGAACTAGTGGCCATGGCAACCGGCATGGAACGATGAGGACCTCGGTCAAAGCACGCTGACCGAGGCCCATGGAGACTGCGCAGGAGGTCAAAATAGCCCCTGGGAGCCCCGGAATGGGAAAAGGAGCTGGTTTTCAATCATTGGGAAAACATGACCGAAATGGTAGGGCTTAAGCACTCGGTCACATTGGGGAGCCAAAGGACTGCAGGCGGAAAAAGGAAAAAGTGTCAATGTACGATGGTGGGACCCACGGCCTGGAAACCGACATTTTGATTGGGATGCCCTTGAATGGTAAGAGGTTTTGGAGAAAGCGGAGAGATCACAATTAGCGATCGACATGTGGCAGTGGAGGAGAGAGAAAAACCATCGCGATCGCGCGTTATCAGTCGAGCAAGTCAACTGTGCTCGACGTGCAAATGACATTGGATCTGGAGGAGCCCAGATCGGACGGCTGAAATCGCGCTCGATAGACAGAGCAGAATTGACAGGGGATAAAGCCACGATTTAGGAGGATTTGGAATCCGTTGACCGCCACGTGGAGAAAGCAACAAATCGAAAAGCGGGCTGGCGCAGTTCCGATGAAGACACGTGGCTACTTCCTAAGCGTTATGTTGATGCCGAACAGGGAATTCTAAGCACACAGGTGACAGGCGAATCGACGTGGGAAGAAGAGGAAATGAACAGGCTGAGGATCGAATGAATAAAACCATGAACGAAGGTAGTCGAATGGGAGATTAGAGATCATAAGGGAGATTCAGATCAAAGAGTCCAAGTGAACAAGAGAGACAGTGAACAGTGAACCCTGAGAGGAGGACTGACAACAGAGAGTAGTAAATCCAAGCAGAGGAGACAGAGGGCCGTGCTAACCACAGGCAACATTGAGCACCAGAGAGCTTGAAGAATCAAGCCTTCTCATAGAGGAATCTGTCCGGATTGAGCATCACAGTTGGCTCTTTCCACTGTAGACCGAGGGTCACAGAGCGGGTAGGAAGAATAAGAGTCTGTGTACTCCAAGTGGCTTGGGGAATCCAAGAACCACCCTGCCAAGCAAAATCTGCTTCAGGAGAACTCATATTGAGTCCCTGTATTGTAATTTCTCTACTCAAAGACATAATAAAACAAGGCCACCACTGAAGCTAGACCAGAGACGTAGCCCTGGAGAATAGGGTGAACTCCTTATTAAAAATTGCTTGTGTCTTTGTGTCTGCTTACTGCATTTCTCTGTTGTCTTTCCATTCAAAATGTCTGTGTATTGGCAATCTGATCGATCCGTTGTTTCAATAACACAAAACACACACCAGCACATGAGTTTGTAATACCTTCTGTTAAATAAATCTTTACTAAGGTCACTCATAGGGTGATTATCAGATCAAGTGGTATCAGAGCTCTAGGCTGTAAGGTTAGACAAGCTTGTGTTGGTTTAGCTGTGAATGATCACTAGATCAAAGCTCAAATTAGGAGAGGGAGAATTGGTGGAAACTAATCTTGAAATTGGGAGAGTCTATTCTCGAAAGATAATGTCAGAAGGAGGTTCTATAGGGCCAAACCCTCAATTCCTAGAAAGTTTCCTAGCTATAAAGTCAATGGTAGAAGAAATGTATAGGGACTTTAGAAAGCATAGGGGTGAGGATTCATCAAGCTCTAAGTAAGATAAAGAAGAAGATGAATCTCATTCCCATGACCACTCCAAAGGGAAGGGAAAATAAGAAAGCTTCCCTACACCTCCTAGTAGCCCTGTGTATAATAAGAAAGCATCTTTGATTAAGTTAGATGTTAAATTTGATTTTCTTGTATATGATGGAGAGTTGAATGCTGAAAAGTTGAACAAATGGATAAGAAAAATTGATGTGTATTGTAGGGTGCAGAACATAGACTCAAACAAGAGTAAGATTCAGCTGGCAAGCCTATGCCTAGGAGGCACTACCTTGGTTTGGTGGGAAGGCAGAACCCAAGCTGATGTGAAGAAGCATGGTAAGACCATCTTTGTCTAGAGTGACTTTGTTTCTGCCATCAGAAAGTAGTTCTATCCATTGGCCTACATGCAACAAGCCATGATGAGTTGGCAAACTCTTCGACAGTTGAAAGGGAAAAGTGTAGAAGGGTATACTCAAGAGTTCCGAAAGAGAGCATTGATCTTAGGTATTTCATTAGACTCACCAGAAACTCTTTTGAAGTACATTGGGGGTTTACACAGCTACATGAGGCACACTATCCTCATGTTTAATCCCACTAGTATAGATGAGGTATCTGTACAAGCTACTCATCTAGAAGCAAGAGGAAAGAATGGAAATCCAGAAGTTGGGGGACCATCCCAACCCACTGTAAGCAAAAGCAAGGAGAAAAGAAAGTAGACATGGAAAGCAAGGAAGGACAACACTGCACAAAAAGGAAAAGCTTCATGCACTCACTGTAAAAAGGAGGGGCATGATGATGAGCACTATTGGATTTTGCATCCAGAGTTGAGACCTAAGAAGTCCGAGGGCAAGAAGAAGACCACTGTTGCAGTTATTCAGAAAGATTTGGGGTCAGACTTGGGAGATGAAACAATCATAGCAGCCACAGGTCTAAAAGGTAAGAATTCCAAAGCATCTACTAGTAATTCTGCTCAATCTGTTATTGATGAAGAATATGAGAGAAAAATGCGTGAGCTTTTCCTTATTCGAGTTGTTTCCAAATATCAAAAGATTGATACTTTGTTTGATAGCGGCTCATAAGTAAATCTAATTTCTGAAGCAATTGTAAATAAATTGGGATTAGCAACTACACCTCATAAGAATCCATACCCATTAGGATGGTTGAATGATAAAGCACAACTACAAGTGACTAGATAGTGCAAACTCAAGTTTTCTTTTGGGTCAGCATTTGTAGATGAGGTTGAGTTAGATGTAATTCCTTTGGATATATGTGGAATTGTTTTAGGAAGTCCTTACTTGTATGATAGAAAGGCTATTTTCTATAGAGTTGAGAACAAGTATCTACTTGTTAAAGATGGAATCGAATACTTTGTAAGAGCTCATAAGCTCAAGAATAATTATACTCTCATAAACTTAGGACAGATGAAAAGAATGATAAATTCATGCAAACAGTTCTTACTAATGGTTGTAAAAGAAAAGAAAACTGATAAAACTGATGTATTTGAGGGCTGTAATTCTGATCAGCAAGCAGATATAGAAAAGATTGTTTCAAAGTATGATGTCTTGTTTCAAGAACCTCAATGTATGCCACCCAAAAAGGAAATAGTACATGATATTATTTTGCAGCAAGATGTTCCTTTGCCTAACATTGGGATGTACAGGTTATCTGCTTTAGAGAATGTTGAAATCAAGAAGCAGGTGTAGGAGTTGCTTGAGAAAGGGTTCATCAGGCCTAGCACATCACCATGTGGGTCACCAATCGTTTTGGTGAGAAAGAAAGATGGCTCGTGGAGAATGTGCATTGATTATCGAGCACTGAATAAAATAATGATAAAAAATCGTTATCCCCTTCCTCGCATAGATGATCTTTTAGATCAATTGAAGGAAGTTTTTTATTTCACCAAGCTGGATTTGCACAGTGGATACCATCAGGTCAGAGTTGCAGAGCAAGATGCATGGAAGACTGCTTTCAAAACAAAGCAGGGATTGTATGAATGGCTGGTTATGCCTTTTGGCTTGACCAATGCCCCTGCTACTTTCATGAGATTAATGAATGATGTACTCAGAACTTTTCTTGATGATTTTGTTATTGTGTATCTGGATGACATTCTGATTTTTAGTAAAACGTGGGAAGAACATTTAAAGCATGTTAAGTAGACATTAGATGTTTTGAAAAGAGAAAAACTTTATGTTAAACTCTCAAAATGTGAATTTGGCAAAACCTCTCTAAATTATTTGGGTCATATAGTAGGGGGAGGTGAATTGAAAATAGATCCCTCTAAAGTGGCAGTCATTGTAAACTGGCCTAAACCCAAGTTTGTTACATAAGTGAGAAGCTTCTTAGGAGCAACACAATATTGGAGGAAGTTCATTTCAAAATTTTCCTCAATCGCAGCTCCCTTACATGCTTTGAAAACATTGAAAAAGGTGTTTCAATGGGGAGGCAAATAGCAAAAAGCCTTCGACACCTTGAAAGACAAAATTAGTATAGCACATGTACTAGCACTGCCAGATCTACAAAGACCATTTGAGATACAAACTGATGCCAGTGACTATGCCATGGGAGCAGTGTTGACACAACACGGTAAACCCATATATTATCATTCTGAGACTTTTAATCCCGCAGTAGTTAACTATCCTACCTATGATAAAGAATTGTATGCATTAGTTCAGAGTGTGAAAAAGTGGAAACATTATTTAATGGGCAAAGAAACAGTAATACATAATGATCATCAACCACTTCAATATCTAGACTCCCAAACTAAGTTGCAACAATCAAGACATTACAGATGGATAGGTTTTCTACAACAGTTTCATTTAGTCATCAGATATAAAAAGGGCATACATAACAAGGTTGCAGACATGTTATCTAGACCCATTATAAATGCATCTACCATCCTTAAGCATAATTCTATACTACATGAAAGCTACATAGAACAATATGCTCATGACGTGGACTTTAGATATGTATATGCAACTTTGAGTCACGACAAGAGAGTAGAAGAATTCGACTATCATGTGAAGGACCGACTTTTATATCATTGTGGGAAACTCTGCATTCCACAAACTGAGAGAGCAAAGATAATTAGGGAAGTGCACACTTCTATGATATCAGGTCACTTTGGGATAAGTAAAATAGTTGCACAACTACAAAGGTTCTGTTATTGGCCAAAAATGAATGAGATAGTTTCTAGATATGTAAAGGGGTGTCCTATGTGTGATAAAAGCAAGCCCAACAACAGAAAACTAGGCTTGTACACTCCATTGCCAGTTCCCTCTCACCCTTGGGAGAGCATTTCCATGGATTTTGTTGGAGGACTCCCCAAATCTAGGAAATGTCATGATTATCTATATGTTATTGTGGATAGGTTCAGCAAAATGTGTATTTTGATACCCTGTAGCAAACATATTACAGATGAACAAACTGCAAAATTATTCTTTGAACATGTATGGGTTCATTTTGGGTTACCAACTTCTATTATATCTGATCGAGACACCCGGTTTGTGGGGAAGTTTTGGTCCAGTCTGTGGGAACTAATGGACACCAAATTAAAGAAAAGAACAACTTTTCATCCACAAACAGATGGTCAGATAGAAGTAGTAAACAGGATAGTGGTCCGGTTACTGAGAGGATATTACAACAAACATCCTAAGCTTTGGGATGAGCACTTGTGCTATGTGCAGCATGCTTACAATAGAGCCAAACACTCTTCTACACAAAGATCTCCTTTTTAGACCTGCTTTGGTTTCATACCAAGGTCTACCTTGGATTTTGTGTTTGGTAAAGATACCATGGTTGATGGACACAGTGATGTGGACAAGGCAAATAGGTTCATTAAACAGATCCAGGAGATCCACTAGGTAGTACAGGAATAGCTGGAAACGAGCCAGGCCAAGTACAAGGCTAGGCATGATAAGCATTGGATGGAGCATAGTTTTCAAGTTGGAGACCAAGTCTGGCTGTATATCAGCAAGGACAGGATGCAAGAAGAAGGTAAGAAGCTAAAACCTATTAGGTATGGACCCTTCAGGATACTTGAGAAGATTGGTGAAAATGCTTTTTGCCTTGATCTTCTAGCTTACATGCACATCTACTCAGTCGTGAAGGCAGATTGCTTGAGATTGTTTGAACCTTCAATGATTGAGGACCCTGAAGAGTAGAGTCAATTGCCTTCTATTGATGATCTACTACCGGAATATCTTAATGAGTTGTAGGAAGATACAGTGCTGGACAGAAAGGTAAGGACGACGTGCAGTGGACAGGTGGAATACCTTAGAATTGGGCTTAAAGGTTCGAAGCCAAGCATTTTGAAGTGGATTGAGATTGGACAAGTGAGACAACAATTTCCTCACTTAGTCGATGCTTAAAAGAAAGACAACTTTTGGTGGTCCAAAAGCTTTTCAGTTGGGGGGCGTGATCTGAATCGGATCCATAAATGACTGTCATAGAACCGTGACTAAAAGAGGTTGAACAAATCCTTGAAGAATCCAAAACAATAATCGAAAACACCCTAAACCAGTGACCATGGCAGCTGGCATGGAACGACGAGGACCTCGATCAAAGCGCATTGACCGAGGCCCATGGAGACTGTGCAGGAGGTCAAAATAGCCCTGGGAGCCCCGGAATGGGAAAAGGAGCTGGTTTTCAATGCGCGTTAGTGCTTAGCGCTAACGCGCATTGCTAGGCAAACATGGCTAAAATGGTAGGGCTTAAGCACTCAGTCACATCGGGGAGCCAGAGGACCGCAGGTGGAAAAAGGAAAAAGCATCAATGTACGATGGTGGGACCCATGGCCTGGAAACCGACGGTTTGATCGGGATGCCCTTGAACAGTAAGAGGTTTTGGAGAAAGAGGAGAGATCACAATCAGCGATCGACGCGTGGAAGCGGAGGAGAGAAAAACCACCGCGATCGCGCATTATCGGTCGAGCAAGTCAACCGTGCTCGACATGCGAATGATGTTGGATCTGGAGGAGCCCGGATTGGACAGCTGAAATCATGCCCGATAGACAGAGCGGAATTGACAGGGGATAAAGTTGCGATTTAAGAGGATTTGGAATCCATTGACCGCCACGGTGGAGAAAGCAACGAATCGACAAGCGGGCTAGCGCAGTTCCGATGAAGACATGTGGCTACTTCCTAAGCGTTATGCTAACGATGAACAGGGAATTCTAAGCACATAATCGACAGGCAAATCAATGCGGGAAGAAGAGGAAACGAACAGGCCGAGGATCGAATGACTAAAACCATGAACGGAGGCAGTCGAATGGGAGATTAGAGATCAGAAGGGAGATTCAGATCGAAGAGTCCAAGTGACCAAGAGAGACAGTGAACATTGAACCCTGAGAGGAGGACTGAGCACAGAGAGCAATAAAGCCAAGCAGAGGAGACAAAGGGCCGAGCTGACCACAGGTAGCATTGAGCACCAGAGAGCTTGAAGAATCAAGCCTTCCCATAGAGGAATTTGTCCGGATTGAGCATCACAGTTGGCTCTTTCCACTGTAGACTGAGGGTCATAGAGTGAGTAGGAAGAATAAGAGTCTGTGTACTCCAAGTGGCTTGGGGAATCCAAGAACCACCCTGCCAAGCAAAATCTGCTTCAAGAGAACTCATATTGAGTCCCTGTATTGTAATTTCTCTACTCAAAAACATAATAAAACAAGGCCACCACTGAAGCTGGACCGGAGATGTAGCCCTGGAGAACAGGGTGAACTCCTTATTAAAAATTGCTTGTGTCTTTGTGTCTGCTTACTGCATTTCTCTGCTGTCTTTCCATTCAAAATGTCTGTGTATTGGTAATCTGATCGATCCGTTGATTCAATAACACAGAACACACACACTAGCACATGAGTCTGTAATACCTTCTGTTAAATAAATCTTTACTGAGGTCACTCATAGGGTGATTATCAGATCACTCATCCCCTATGGATACACATGCAATACCCTCAAATAATAGTCACCTAACTCTTCTTGCTCATACTAACTCATTGCACTAAGTATTGAGCAATTTGGCCTTGTATGGTGCATGGAGAATTTCTACTGGCCCTCTTCAAAAGAAAACTGCACCATACAAGGTCTCCTCTCTCTCAAAGTGCAATAAACATCTCTTGGGCAAAGGAAATTACCTTTTTCTACCTATCTCAATTAACTACGCAATCTCCTCTTACATATATCGCTTGTAGAAGAAAAATACACTAGCATAGGGTCTAGAGTGCATTTATAGTAAATAGTGGGCTAGTGCTATGGAAAATTGCACTAGCCCCAAGCTTCTCCTTCCCTTGGATACAGATGCAATACCTTCAAATAATAGTCACCTAACCCTTCTTGCTCATAACTCATTGCACTAAGTATTGAGCAATTTTTCCTTGTATGGTGCATGGAGAATTTCTAGTGTCCCTCTTCAAAAGAAAACTGCACCATACAAGGTCTCCTCTCTCTCAAAGTGCAACAAACATCTGTTGGGAAAAGGGAATTACCTTTTTCTACCTATCTCAATGAACTACGCAATCTCCTCTTACATATATCACTTGTAGAAGAAACATACACTAGCATAGGGTCTAGAGCGCATTTATAGTAAACAATGGCTAGTGCTATGGAAAATTGCACTAGCCCTAAGATTCTCCTTCCCTCTCAACACATAACGCAATTATAACAAAAAATGACTCAAATCTTAGCCACTAGACTTGCCCAATGTGCTGGAGACTTGATTAAGCCTCTCCATCCTAGTGCAGGGTGCAATTTCAATAGACAATCAGTCACTATTGAGGAAAATTGAGCTACCTATTGGGGAAATTATATGTGTTATAATTCCAACATTAAATTATCAATCCAAGACTCATAAGCTTTGAGGCACAAGCACAAGTAACGTAGGATCAGAGCATCTAATCTAAACTAACATCATGAAATTTGAAATATATTCCTAGATTAAGTACAAAATTTCTATTCCTAGTTTGAAACTAATCTATTGATAAGAAAAGGAATAACTCCAATCAAATAATGAATTAATTAAAACTTACTGAGAAATCAGGGAAAATAATGAATGATCTATTCAAATGAGTGCTACTTGATTCAAAACAACTCGACATGTAAAAGATAAAATTTATGCCTAAAGCTAATTGTTCACACAACACAATTTATTAACAAATGGTCTCTAATTCCATAAACTACAAAATAAACAAATGATTAACTATGATAATTACTCTATTGAAATCACACAACTCATGCTTCCAAACTAGATTTTTCTAATTAACTAAATTAGAGCAATTCTTAGTACAAAATGTAGCTAAGTACAGAATACGGTCTGAGCACATAATGCGGATTGAGTACAAAACATGACCCGAGTTCAGAATGTGGCATAAGTACAGAATGTGGTTGAGCACAAAATGCAGTTGAGTATAGACTGTGACTAAGTGCAGAATGCAGCCAAGTACACAATGCGGTTGAGTACAGAATATGACCAAGTGTAGAATGCGGCCAAGTATAGAATGCGATCGAGTACTTACTCCACAACCTACAAAGTGAAACCAATAAAAATGCAATTGCTACCCTCTACTCAAATTGTTGCCCTCTACTCAGATCTAGAAAACATAAATGAATCTAGAATAAAAATTGAAGTGCTGGAATTCTGAAAACTATTTAGCAAACAACTTGGAAATGAAATATAAATCTTTTGATTGAAACAAACCACACTTCCTAAAACTATTCTCGGGATCACCAAGTGCAGAATGTGGCTGAGTATAGAATGCAATCAAGTACTTACTCCTCAACCTACAAATTGAAACCAATAACAATGCAATTGCTACCCTCTACTCAAATTGTTTCCCTCTACTCAGATCTACAAAACATAAATGAATCTAGAATACAAATTGAAGTGCTGGAATTCTGAAAACTATTTAGCAAACAACTTGGAAATGAAATATAAATCTATTGATTGAAACAAAACACACTTCCTAAAACTATTCTCGGGATCACACCATAAATTAGGAAGCAATTACATAATCTAAAATGCAGAAATAAATTGACAAAACAATTAAATCTAATTCAAACCATTTGCAAGGAATAAAAATATAAAAAGGAAATAAACACACTTACATAATCTATGTTAACCTTGCAAACACGATGGGTTCAGTCGGCCTTTCCTGTCCATGTGTTGCAGGTCTAAACTCAATTCATAAAATGAACACCAAAGCTACGACAACTTCATCATCCTTTATTCATCCAAAAACAAAGTTTTAATATACAACAACAAACAAATGTAATTGTGCTTCCTCTCCTGTGTAACTCTCTGTAACCCCCTGTCACCCCCTAGCTTTGAATGACTGAAATATATACTATTCTTTTACAATTTGAGATCCCAAGCTCAAGGATTTGATCTTAGCCAAATGTTAACAAAATTACAAAAATACATTTCAAATGATGTTTTTGGAATTGGTTATGGCAAATTTGTCTTGGGAAATCTCATGATCCATGCATAGCATGATTGAGATATAGAATATCTGATTGCAACTCCATATAGCTTGAAAAAGAAACAAAATAAATCTTCAACCCAAAATATATGGAACTGTGGCTGATCCAAAATCATCAAACCCAACGACTCTGTACTTAACTATGAATTTCGGCACCGATTCTGTACTTAACTTTCAATGGAATATTCCCCTGAGCATAAATTATTATAAATGATGAATTTTGCCAAATGGTTTCCGAGTTACTTGAATGAGGGTGCTCTGAAAAAAACCCATGTGTCAGAATTTCAAGATTCTTCTTCATTTGATCACAAATTGAGATTTTAATATACAACCATTCTGTACTTAACCTGTAGAAACTAGTTTAATTGACTTATGAAGAATTTCGGAAATGAATCCTTGCAGTAAATAAAATTGGAAAAAACATCATTAGTAAATCATGAAAAAATCATCTTTGATCACTGAAAAGTCAAGAAAACTAATGATAATCAACCACAAAGTGTAGGATATGAATTAATGGCAAATTGTGGAATTAGAGTGTGAAATGAATTAAAAACATAGGAATTTAGGGTATGAATAATGGTATTTGTATGGTGGAAAAAGGGGCATATTCGAGGCCCAATGCTACCCTTTAGGCATCCCCTTCCTTCCTAGTGCATGGCGCAGTAATAGTGATTAATCTTTCTCCCACTGTTGACTGTGGTCCCTCTCTGCGCCCAAGACTTGTCCTGTATTTCCTTCTCAGTAGATAGCACAATCATAGAGCATAGTTAGGTTTCCTCTTCAAGTCAAACTATGCTCTCACTTCCTTCTCCAACCATGAGTCTAGTGCAGAGCACAGTTCTAGTCAACAATCCCATCACCTCTATTCCTTGTACTTGCCCACTGTGCTAGACCTTGAAGAGCCCCTCCTCATAGCGCATGGCCCAGTTTTAGTGAATAGTGGTGCTTTCATAAGCTACTATTGGGTTCAACTGCACCCTCCTAATCAAACCCTTCCTTCCTAGTCCTTTCACAGGCCTATCACAAGCAAATTCTTCCATGAGCAAGGTAGAGATAAAATAGATAATTTTTCAGACTGAAATTTCCTTATCATGAGTGATATTGATTTGCAGGTGTACCATCTCATCATGATAATTAGGTGATGCTCAAGGAAGATGTCAAGGAGAAGGAACAAAGAAGCACTTGTAGAGAAGAAGCACACATAAGAATCATCATGAATACATGAAGCAGATCTTGGACCATGACATAATGAATACATTGCATGATGACTCAGAAGGTCTCGATGCTGATCTAAGACCCTTTGGAGGGTGGAGATGAAGAACAAATCATATCTTTCATGAAGATTGATGACAAAGCAAAAAAGGGAGCAACTTGACATTGCCACATCATCATGGATTTCCATGTCATCATTATCAATCTGTGACTTGAACAAGTGTCATCACAATATCACATGTGTCCATGTGTCTTGCCACATCATCATGTGGAATTTAATGATGTATTTTCAAAGAAAATGACAAACTGTAAATGTGTGAAAGTCCAATAGTCACATGTGGAATATGAAAATCCACATGTGGACAAATGAATTAGATATAAGTTCAAAGGTCATATTAGAAGTCCAAGAGTTATGAGGGTAGTTCAAGAGTCATGGGAATATAAAAGGACATTCATCTTGTTATAAAAGAAACCTAATAACTCAAACAAGGGGTTTTTGGAGGCTTAGGTTTTTGAGAGCTAGCTTTGGATGCTCTAATTTGACATAGGAGAGAAGATACTTCCTTGGAGAAGCAAAAAGTGACTTAATGTTCCACTAATGGAGCGAGTGGCTCACCATTGTAACTGTGTACTTGGATATTTCACCTAATAATTGAAGTTCATTGAGAAAACAAACTTTCATGCATGTATCGTGATTGTTTTAAGACTATTCTTTGGATGTTTGTGGTATATGTTGAAATTCTTATGTACTAAAGAAATTGAACTATTCCAGTGGCTTTGGTGCTTATCTTATTGAATGTGTGTTGTATTTGCTTTCATGAATCATTATTATCTTATGAACTAATTTGCAGGTTAATCAATGAATATTTCCTTTCTCTCATCTGCCTCTCTTAGGATAGTACTATTACTTTCCTTCTAGAGACTCACTTTTTTCTCCCCTCTCGTGAATGCCTCCTTTTACACATTGCAATTAGCGTTTCACAGGTTCAACTTACTTGTTGATTTCAAAGGTTATGTGTCAATGTCTTATGTCACCCATTGCAGCCAAGGAAAACCTTAAGTTATGGTGGCTGGGTTGATACCCCAAATGGGGCTCCTACTCCAAATGGTGTGAGGTCTAATTGATACTTCACATCGGGGAGACTCCTTGTATGTTGGCAGTGTCAAACAATGTCAACATTCCAGTGCTAGGAGGGCCAAAAGACAAGCTATGTCTGTTGAGTCTATTTTGAATCTCTTATATTAAATGGCTCATTCCCAGATCATACTGTTGGGTTGTTTTTCTAATAGATCCAATGGTAAACTTTTAATCCCCATTGAAACTCTTCATAAGTTATCTCAATTAAAGTTTGATGGTGAGGGAGATATATCCATAGCTGAGCATATATATAATTTCCTCTATTTTATGAATTTTATGAAATCGATTATGAAGATGTTGCCTATGTGCTTTTCTTCCTCACTCTTGAAGGTCAAGTTAACTAATGGTGTCGTACCTTACCATCTTCTTCCATCCATTTATTTGGTCAATTCCTCATGGAGATTCATCAAGCATTTTAGGGTATGATTACTGATATATTTATAAAAGAATTAATCAATTAAGAATGAATCCCAATGAATCAATAGAGGATTTTTCTAATAGATTCCTTCACCTATGTTATGAGTTCCCTGGAGAATATATAAATTGGGATTTGCTTAAAAGAAAGTTTGAACATCTAGTTCAAATCTCTTTACATTGTGAATATGAATCCCGAATGATTCTCCTTCCCAATTTTTTTTAAACCATGAGACACCTCTAATTTTAGAGGAGGAACCTATTATTCCTTTTGTTCCTTGTCCTCCTCCTTTCTCTGTACCAATTTGGGTGCCTCCTAGTGATGATGTTGAAGTTGGGAAATTTGAGAATCTAATTTTTGATTCATTTCTTCAAACTTCATCCACTTTCCATGATCTTGATTCAATGGAGGAAAGGTTGGAATGGTTCATGAAGGCTAAGGTGAAGACTAATCCCTTTACTTTTCAATATGGTATTAACACTCATAACCTCAATATTGAATCTTAATTAATTGAAAGCATGACCTATTAAATGGATGCTTCTCCTCTACTATCCTATTCTCATAACCCCTTGTCTCTTGTTCTACTTAATCATTCTCTTTCAAACTCTTCTAATTTTCAGTTTGTCAATCCAAGAAGTGATCAGGTGCAAGGTAGTCACATTTCACAGGTAGAGGAGTAGGAGGGTGTAGATTCTTTCGATATTTCTTCTCTTTTTCAAAGTCCTCTATGTGGAGATCATGCTTCTCCATTATTGGCTGATATTGAATCTAGTAATCTTGGTAGTCAATCAAATGAATTCAATTTGTCTAATCAATCAAGTAAAGTCTTGGGCAACCATCATTTTGATGATGATGACTCTATTGATGTATGTTGCGGGTGAGACTACCCTAGGATTTTGGGTTGAGAACCCCAACAAAGCGGAGGGAAAACCACAACAAGAAATGTTCAAACAATCAACCTAAATGATTATTCTACTAAACTTTGTAAGAGTGTCCTTACGGGGGAGTCTGATGTTTGAGTAGATCCCGCAGAGTGAAAACCCTCAACTTCTCTTAATATATTCGAAACCTGAAAATTATTCAAATGAAACATATATAATAGTAGAAACATAGAGCATGTTCATGATATTAACTTTAAATCATATAAATGAATGAACACTTACGCATCAATGTAAAATTCATAAACGAATTACAATATAAATAGATGCATAAACACATTTAATATCTGAAACAGAACAACATTTCTTTATTGAAGTTAGCTACAAGTAAAGTGGAGAAATACGACCTGAGTCCTTCTCCGACTCCAAGCAGAACCGTCCTCTAGATTTGTCCTTTCCTGACCTCAACAATCTTCCACCATCACCAATACAAGGATATTTTCAAGAAAGATGAAGGATATCTCCAATAAGGAAACAAGGGTTTCCTAAAGATTTGGGGAGTGCAGGAGGCACATGGATTTCGTCAGACTCGATCAGGGATAATCTCACTATAGTATCAATATCTCATATCTTCTCCCTTAAGGCCTTTCCATGGAGGTTTATTTATACTTCTCCAAATTAGTTTGTTTGTTTTTTGTTTGTTTGTTTGTTTGTTTGTTTTTTTGTTTTTGTTTTTTTGTTTTGTTTTGTTTTGTTTTTTTTTTTTTTTTTTTGTTTTTGTTTTTGTTTTTGTTTTTGTTTTTTTGTTTTTGTTTTTGTTTTTGTTTTTTGTTTTTTGTTTTTTGTTTTTGTTTTTTTTTTTTGTTTGTTTTTTTTTTTTTGTGTTTTTTTTGTGTTTTTTTTGTGTTTTTTTGTGTTTTTTTTGTGTTTTTTTTTTTGTTTTTTGTTTTTTGTTTTTTTTTTGTTTTTTGTTTTTTGCTTTTTGTTTTGTTTTTTTTTTTTTTTTTAGTTGGGAAACAGTTGGGCCACGGGAAATAGGAGGTGAGTAACAGGTAAAACCCATGAACTCTGCGTGAAATTAAGGAAATTTAATTTTTTTAAGTGTTTTAACGTATGTATGCAGGTTAGGTATATGCAGACTCGCGTGTGCACACTTTTATCACAGGGAAACATAGCGTATAGGGAATAAAACACTATTTTTTAGATTTTGGACCAAGTCTGAAAGGAAGGGTTGCCCTAGGCCATAATCAGAGCATCAGATCTACTAAGAGTGGTAAATGGTGCTATAACAGATGCCCCCTAATATATGAGGTCAGAAGGGGTACATGATGGTGTTGGAAATAATACTGAGAGGGGGGGTGAATCAGTATTATCAAAACTATAAAACTTTTTCAATGCTCAGAAACATATACGCTACTTTAATTAAGTGAACCAGCGCGTACACGCAACTGTGTCTAAGGAAAATAGCGTATAACCAGAAAACTTATAATTCAGTCAGTTTATCTTCAGTTAAGTGCATAAGGACATTATTCACCATATTAAGAGCAAACAGATGCAGTAGAACAGATCACACAGAAACCACACACATGAACACCATGATATAAGGTGGAAACCCAGAGTGGGTGAAAACCACCTGCTGCAAGTCGTCTCTATCTTTCTTTAATATGAAACTTCAGTTTACAATCATTTTGTACTGGTGTAGCCTTATACCAGTACACAGGCTACAACCTGCAGAAGGCTACAACCTTCTCTCGTTCTCCAAACTTCCTTGGAAGGGAGCTCCAACCCCCTTTGCTCTTGTACTAGCCAAGATACTAGTACGTAGGTGCTGGCCTACAATCTTCTTTCTTTCAGGTACCACCTTTCATACATTTTCAGACTGGATATTCCTGAAGCACAACGTTACAATCTGAAGACCACAATTCATTCAACTTTCACAACAAATCATTGAAGCCCAAAACATCCAATACTAGCATCATCAATCACTGAACCACTGAAACCCTGTCAAACACTAGTTACCAGAACACAGAGCAGACTACAGAACTCTGCAATAACAGTCAGATCCAACTGTAACCCAAAAATCAAGCTCCAAAAGATATACGCTACTTCAATGAGAGAAACCCGCATATACACGCGCTTTTACCGAAGCCAACCTGCGTACAGATCTAAAGATAAATTCTCTCAACTTGCAGCTGTACCAGACATCAGGTAGACCCAGAACATAACATTATGTCAGTATGCAGATCTAGAAATACGCATAATCAACCATATCATAATAGTGCATTTCAAATCATTAGATCCCGATCTATCCTTAGATCTAGTCTTCCATCAACCAAAGTGATCTCTCCTTAGCTTAGATCAAGCAACCCAGAACCTGCATACCAGATCTCTTTCTTCTTCAGATATTCAAGCCTTTTCAAGATGATTTGCCTAATGATCTTCTCCTCCTTATATAGCCTTAGGCCTTGCTCAATACCAAGGGCCAAACCATAGAAATTCAATACCATCAACTTAGAAACTAGGGATCAACACGTCTGTCGAGATACTTTGGTCCAAATACATAGGCTCAAGTACCGAGGACTAACTACCATGGACCAAAGGGAAGCTTCCCGACATATACGCCCTTTTCTGTTCATATATCTGCGTGCATACGCGCCTCCGTATATATATAAACTGCGTATACGCGACTTAGTATGCATATAGACTGCGTGTATACGCAACTTGGACTTGATTAACCTGTGTATATGAGATTTCTCTTCATTCTGTAGTCTGAACAGAGATCTGTCATCAAAGAGAGTTGCCATCAAGGACAACACCTATATCAAAGCGCCACACCTGTGCCAAAATGCCAACAATCTCCCCCTTTGGACTTGATGGAAACCTCAAGATCCTTAGAATCATTCTCCCCCTTTGTCATCAAGGGCAAAGGGCTGTGCTCCCCCTGAGTACATGCTGATACCTCTGCTTGGCTGTGTTGAATCATGCTCCCCCTGACTGTAGGCCAGATCTGCAAAAGATGTTCTTCAACAAGAACCAAGACTTATACACCATAAGGGACCTTCCTATCACCAAAAGACTCAATACATACATCCATACTCCCTACCAAGAGGGGACACATCAGAAACAACCAATTATATTACATCATTCATCCCAGGCATAGTGGGGAAACCAACATAGGTCGTTACATGACCTTGACACCATAAAAGAGATATCACAAAAGAGATACATGACATAGAGACAACAGATCTAGACCAAGACTTATGAAAGTCACCAGCAGCATCTGATAAACACCTTTTAGATCAACAACCAGGATTTCTTTCTGAGCTCCTTCTCCTGAAACCAACAATCAAAACATCTAAATGCCAACAATGCTTTATGAGACTTTTAAGCTGCTCCCCCTGAACCTGTGCCTGCTGCACCTCCTGAAACTGTGTCTGAAGGATTCTGACATACCCATCTTAGACCTTTTCAAACCAGAGTTTGCCCTTGCTGTTCAAAACTCCATATACGCGATTTATCCTGCACAAACCAGCGTATGTACGCGGATATACTCTCTGCAACAAGCGTACACCATACACGCGACTTTCCCAACATAAATCGGCGTATATACGCGTATATCCCTTTCGTAACTTGCGTATACCAACTTTTCTGTAGAACAGACAAGCTTCAACACCAAGATGAGGCATCAACTACTCCCAGCTTTTGTCTGAGATATTCAAAAGTTTCCCTGGGCAGTGGTTTTGTGAGAATATCAGCAACTTGTTCCTTAGAAGGAACATACTCCAACTTGACCTTCTGCTCAAGCACTTGTTCCCAGAGAAAATGGTACTTGATTGGTATGTGCTTGGTCTTTGAGTGCATGACTGGATTCTTTGAAATGCTGATTGCACTTGTATTATCACATAAGATAGAGACTGGTGAAGTGCAAGTGATTTGAAAGTCCTGCAAGGTCTGCATCATCCAAAGAAGTTGTGTGCAACAAGATGCCGCAGCCACATATTCTGCTTCAGCTGTAGATAAGGCAATCGAACTCTGTTTCTTGCTGAACCAAGATACTAATCTGGAACCCATGAAGAAAGCACCACCACTTGTGCTTTTCCTATCATCCACACTTCCAGCCCAATCTGCATCTGTGTAAGCATGAAGAGTGAGATCTGTATTTCTAGGATACCATAAGCCATAGTTTTGGGTCCCTTGAAGATACTTGAAGATTCTTTTGACTGCCTGAAGATGAGTTTCCTTTGGGTTGGCTTGAAATCTTCCAACAATTCCTACTGCATGTGTAATATCTGGTCGGGTACCTGTCAAATAGAGCAAACTCCCAATCATGGATCTATAAGTGGGTTGGTGAACTGCTGCTGATTCATCATTTGCACTGAGGCTGCATCCTGTAACCATGGGTGTACATACTGGCTTTGACTCTTCCATGCCATACTTCTTCAAGATCTGCTTGAGGTATTTGGTTTGAGACAAGAAGATACCTCCTTTATTTTGTTGAATTTGCAATCCAAGAAAATATGTCAATTCTCCAAGTAGTGACATTTCGAATTCTTTCTGCATAACCGAGGCAAAGTTTTGACTCATAGTCTCTTCATTGCTGCCAAAGATAATATCATCTACATAAACAACAAGAATTAGCAATTTGTTATTTTCAACTTTTATATAGAGATTGCTATCTGCTGATCCTTTTGAAAAACCTTGTTGGTGAAGATATTTGTCCAACCGATAGTACCAAGCCCTTGGAGCTTGTTTGAGACCATAGAGAGCCTTTTTCAATCTGCATACAAGGTTTGGATCATTCCCAAGAATGAAACCATCTGGCTGCTCAATATATACTTCTTCTTATAAGTCTCCATTCAGAAAGGCTGATTTCACGTCCATTTGAAATACCTTGAAGTTTTGAAAACTTGAAAGAGCAAGGAACATTCGGATGGCCTCAAGTCTTGCTACAGGAGCAAAGGTCTCTTCAAAATCTATTCCTTCTTGCTGTGCATACCCTTTACAAACAAGTCTGGCCTTGTTCCTAATTACTTCTCCATTTTCATTCAATTTATTCTTGAAGACCCATTTTGTTCCTATTACATTCTTGTCTTTTGGTCTAGGAACTAATTCCCAAGTGTTTTTCTTTTCGATCTGCTCAAGTTCTTCATCCATTGCTTTGACCCAACATTCATCTTTGCATGCCTCTTTCACATTTTGTGGTTCAGTGGAGGAGAGTAATGCCAAATAGCTTGAAGCTTCTGCAAGTGTCCTTCTTGTTTGTACTCCTGCTTCTTTTTGCCCCACAATCTGAGATTCCGGATGATTCTTTTGAACATATCTGGATGGAGTCTTCTCTTCTATTCTTGTCTGCTCCTCTGGTTCTTCTTGAGGTTCTTCTTCTTCATTATTCCGTCTTTGAGGGTAGCCTTCATCTTCTTCAATGTCTTCATGATGAACTTGCCTAGGAATATATCCCTTCTCATCAACCACTACGTCAATGCTGTCAACAATTTTGCCAAGTCTTTTATTGTAGCACTTGTATGCTTTGCTATGTGGAGAATAACCAAGAAGAATGCCCTCATCTGCTCTTGGTTCAAGTTTGCCAAGTTGCTCATCAGTATTCTTAATATAACATTTGCTCCCAAAGATTTTGAAGTGCTTCACCGAAGGAGTCTCACCACTCCAGAGCTCATGAGGTGTTTGAGTGCTGTTTACTCGGACATTTGTTTTGTTAAGAATAATAACCGCAGCATGTGCAGCTTCACCCCAGAAGGTTGCGGGAGTACCTGATTCATCAAGCATAGCACGAGCCATTTGTTGGATTGTTCTGTTCATTCTTTCCACAACCCCATTTTGCTGAGGAGTTCTAGCTGTAGAGAATTCTCTTCTTATCCCATGTTCTTCACAGAAATCGAAAAATTCGTTTGAGGTAAACTCCCCACCTCTGTCAGATCTGAGGCACTTAATTTTGTGTCCTGATTCATTTTCAACCAAGGCTTTGAAGGATTTGAATTTTTCGAATGCTTCATCTTTGTGCTTCATGAGCCCTAACCAAACAAATCTGGAAAAATCATCAATGAATAATATCAGATATTCTTCTCCTCGAGGTGTCCTCTTCCTAAATGGACCACATACATCTGTATGGACTAGCTCAAGAGGCATGCTAGCTGATCCTTCCTTCTCTGGAAAGTTAGTTCTGGTTTGCTTTCCAAACTGACAAGATTTGCATATGGTATTGTCTGGAATTTTGATATCTGGAAGACCACGAACTGCCTGATATTTGCATGCTTTCCTTATTTGTGAAAAGCTTAGATGCCCCAACCTCCGATGCCATAGCCAATGTTCATCATCCTTGCTTAAGTAGCATTGTTGTCTTTCCTCAAAGATATATAGATTATTTGGAGTCCTTCTTCCTTTGATCACTGTTTTACCTGTATCAAGATCGCGAACACAACATCCATTTGATCTAAATATTACCTCAGTTCCTTGATCGCACATCTGACTGACACTGAGAAGATTATGCTTCAATCCATCAACATATAAAACATTTCCTGCTTTGACCTCCTCTTTCAACGGAGCAACACCTTTTCCTTTTATGGCTGCAGAGATATCGTTCCCGAAAGAAACTTTCTTCCCCTTTTCTAATGCGGTATATGACTCAAGCTTTTCTTTGTCCCCTGTCATATGCTTCGAACATCCGCTGTCAATGTACCATAGACTTTCTTGACCTTCTGCATAAAAGGCTATCCCACATCTTTTTGGTTGTGATTCTTTTATTCTCCATGTTCTAACATTTGAGGTTTGTTCCTTCTGAGTTGTCTTCCGGAACCTGCTCCTGCATTCAGAGTCTTCATGACCAAAGTTATTACAAATAGAGCATTCAACTTCATTTTCAAGAACCGAAAAGTTGTTATAAGTCCTTTTCATGGTTTCAGTCATTCTCCCTTGTTTTTGAGCTTCTCTAGTCATGATCGTTTTGTAGGCAACACATTGAGCTGCTTTGTGACCGAAGTTATGGCAAGAAAAGCATTGGCCATTAAAGAAACTTCTGCGATAATCAGATCTATCATCCAACCGATTGTAGCTTCTATTCATTCTTGGAGCAAATTGGGAAGATTTTACCTGTGGCTGATTGTAGCTTCTGTTTAAGGCAGTTTGTCCCCTAATTTCTTGATGGTCTTTATTTGTTCTTGAGATAAACTGTCTCTGATTCACCTGATGACTTTTATTTGGCCTTTGCTCGCTTCTCCTTGCTGCATCAAGATAACTTTTAGAGGTAGAGGCTTGAGATGTTTCTCCATTATATCCAAGACCTGTCTTGATCAGAGGAGATCGCTGCACATTGATAATCTCATCCAAGGTTTCAGATCCTTTAACAAACTTAAGATTAATTGCTTTGGTTTTCTCAATCTCCTTTCTAAGACAAACAATCTCACATTCCAATTTTTCAAGATGTTTTTCCTTTTCAGCTAGTTGACATTGTAGAGAATCAATAATAGCACTCTTCTCTTCTAAACAAACTTTGAGATCTTTCATTTCTTCATAAAAGCCTTCTACATCTATAGCATCCATGTAGTCATCATCTTCAAAAGCCATTAAAAGTTTATATCTATTACCTTGTTCATCTTCATCACTATTTGAAAATCCATCACTATCTTCATGAGTGTAGTAGCTTTTCTTCTTTTCATATTGTTTCTTGTTCCATTTAACAGGTTCCTTTCCCTTGTCATTCTTATCTTTGTGAGGACATTTGGCAGCATAATGACCTACTCTTCCACAAGCAAAGCATTTAAAAGGTAACTTACCTCTGAACCTTCCAGAACCCCTTTGAAGATTTCTGACGAAATTTGATTCCTCTTCTTCATCTTCTGGCAGGTGACTTGCTTCATAATAATCTTCTTTGCCTGAAGCCTTGAAGGCAGCTTCTCTTCTGTCTGATGGACCTCCCTTTCTCATTTCATAAGCGGTTAGAATTCCGTGAAGCTGAGACATAGTAAGAATTTGCAAATTTTCTTTTTCTTCTATGGTAGATACTTTAGATTCAAACTTGGGGGACAAAGATCTTAGAATCTTTTCAACCACAATAGCTTCTTTTATTTCTTCACCCAAGTTTTGCATGCAATTCACAATCTCATCTACCCTAAGGAAGTAGTTAGCCACACTTTCATCATTATACATTCTGAGAGTCTCATACTTAATCCTGAGAGTTTGAAGTTTAGCACGCTTTACCTGATCGTCTCCTTCATAGCTCGTGACCATTTTGTCCCATATTTCTTTTGCAGATTTATAGTGCATTACCTTCATGAATTCTGATTGAGAGATGCATCCCAATAGAGTATTGACTGCTTTCGCATTTGTTTCATATTTCTTTTTCTCGGCTGGATCTGTAGGAGTAGCTGAAGGAAAAGTGTAGCCTGTTTCTACGATGTTGCAAACTTCTGTACCAAGAGATTGAAGATATGCAGTAACTCTTACCTTCCAATAATTGAAGTTTGTCCCATCAAAAACCGGTGGCCTGATTGATGCTTCTTTCTCGTAGTTGCTCATGATGATCGATCTACCTTCAAGCGGTCAAGCTTCTCTGAAGGACCTGCTCCGATACCAATTGTTGGAAATAATACTGAGAGGGGGGGTGAATCAGTATTATCAGAACTATAAAACTTTTTCAATGCTCAGAAACATATACGCTACTTTAATTAAGTGAACCAGCGTGTACACGCAACTGTGTCTAAGGAAAATAGCGTATAACCAGAAAACTTATAATTCAGTCAGTTTATCTTCAGTTAAGTGCATAAGGACATTATTCACCATATTAAGAGCAAACAGATGCAGTAGAACAGATCACACAGAAACCACACACATGAACACCATGATATAAGGTGGAAACCCAGAGTGGGTGAAAACCACCTGCTGCAAGTCGTCTCTATCTTTCTTTAATATGAAACTTCAGTTTACAATCATTTTGTACTGGTGCAGCCTTATACCAGTACGCAGGCTACAACCTGCAGAAGGCTACAACCTTCTCTCGTTCTCCAAACTTCCTTGGAAGGGAGCTCCAACCCCCTTTGCTCTTGTACTAGCCAAGATACTAGTACGTAGGTGTTGGCCTACAATCTTCTTTCTTTCAGGTACCACCTTTCATACATTTTCAGACTGGATATTCCTGAAGCACAACGTTACAATCTGAAGACCACAATTCATTCAACTTTCACAACAAATCATTGAAGCCCAAAACATCCAATACTAGCATCATCAATCACTGAACCACTGAAACCCTGTCAAACACCAGTTACCAGAACACAGAGCAGACTACAGAACTCTGCAATAACAGTCAGATCCAACTATAACCCAAAAATCAAGCTCCAAAAGATATACGCTACTTCAATGAGAGAAACCCGCGTATACACGCGCTTTTACCGAAGCCAACCTGCGTACAGATCAAAAGATAAATTCTCTCAACTTGCAGCTGTACCAGACATCAGTTAGACCCAGAACATAACATTGCGTCAGTATGCAGATCTAGAAATACGCATAATCAACCATATCATAATAGTGCATTTCAAATCATTAGATCCCGATCTATCCTTAGATCTAGTCTTCCATCAACCGAAGTGATCTCTCCTTAGCTTAGATCAAGCAACCCAGAACCTGCATACCAGATCTCTTTCTTCTTCAGATATTCAAGCCTTTTCAAGATGATTTGCCTAATGATCTTCTCCTCCTTATATAGCCTTAGGCCTTGCTCAATACCAAGGGCCAAACCGTAGAAATTCAATACCATCAACTTAGAAACTAGGGATCAACACGTCTGTTGAGATACTTTGGTCCAAATACATAGGCTCAAGTACCGAGGACTAACTACCATGGACCAAAGGGAAGCTTCCCGACATATACGCCCTTTTCTGTTCATATATCTGCGTGCATACGCGCCTCCGTATATATATAAACTGCGTATACGCGACTTAGTATGCATATAGACTGCGTGTATACGCAACTTGGACTTGATTAACCTGCGTATATGAGATTTCTCTTCATTCTGTAGTCTGAACAGAGATCTGTCATCAAAGAGAGTTGCCATCAAGGACAACACCTGTATCAAAGCGCCACACCTGTGCCAAAATGCCAATAGATGGACAAAATGTATAAGTGTATAGAAGGAATCATGCCGAGACTAAGGAGGAGTTCAACAGAATTCAGCTTGCCAAGCCAGCGAAAGATATTAGAAAGAAATTTCTATCTCAGGTGGGCATACCCATGCTAAAAAATAGTAAATCATGTCCACATGTCAAGTACAAAAGCAGATCCAATATGCATACAAGTATAAAGGAACTGAAAATACATAATGGATCATCTGATCATAAACAAGAAAGTATATGTCTGAATATCACACATAAAGAGCTAATCAGTGATGCTGAAGTATAATTTGATCACTGAAGTCAAGAAACTAATCCAAATAGTACAAAGTGAACATGATGGAATAAATGGTATGACACTGCAATTCGGGTGCCAACATATAAGATGTCGCTGTAAAGAATTGCAACATATAAGGTGGATGGTGTCAATTAGCAGAAACATGAGCAACTGACAAGTGAACCAAGACATGCTGATGCAAACCTAAGGTCTTCACTGACTACCGTGGTACAATTCTACACAATGGGAATAAATGGTCTGAAGTTGACCATGTGAGAGATCGTTTGATTACTGGTCATTGATGTATACTGTTAACAAACCTGAGGCTACCCACCAATAATGATGATGAGAGTCAAGGTACCCAGTACAATCTAACAAGTGCGAATAAATGAGTTTTAGTCGAACACTTGGAAGAATCTATCAATTAGGAGACAATGATGTTTTCTGATTGTCGATAGCGAAGGAATTTGCCACTAATGACTGCAAACCCTAAGGTACTACCAAATTGATCCAGGTCAGGATGTGACGAAGGACCCTTCCAAGACCTTTTACTTTCGTGATGTGTTAAATTTCATTTTTAAAAGAAACATAAATGAATACATGTGCATGTTGTAAAGAAGAGGAACATGACAATCATTAGCAACATAAAAACATAAGCTTTTGATAACGGAGTTCGTCCAGGAGGGACTACGTCTCCGAGCCCTGGTGTCAAGATGGTGTAGGCCGCTGCATTAAGTGTTGTCAATATTGATGATGTACATAAGAGATGATGTCATTATCATACAAGGAAAATGCCTCATGCAAGAGTGGTGCCAAGAGATGTTCTGCTACAGGAACTCTCAATCAAAAGGACTCCTATCAGTATGACAAAAACTCAAGCATGATGAGCGTCCTGCCAACATGGCATAAAAGGGATCTCAATGCAAACATGCATGACGACAAAATGAGTATCCCATCAACATACAACAAAGGAATCTAAAAAACATAACATGACGAATCATGAAAACAAGTACATCACATAGATGATTCCGCGTCTCATCAAGCAGGAATCATCAAAATGAGTAAGAAACAAGATCCCACATCAAGCATCAAACAGGGATTTATGCATGAAAATACATAGCAAAAAGAAGTACATGAACACTGCATATACCTCACATCAAGGGCCATCTGAAGAAGCAGATGTCAAACTGCTGAAGCTGTTTGTACCATCGATCTCATGGCATCAATCGCATGGAAATGGTTGCTCGCACATGAATGCTGACACCTGCATTCCACTTAGAAAAGTGGCTAAAGAATAGAATGAGAAAATGAGAAGTCTGAATGCACCATCAGATTTATGGTGTCAAATAGTGCAAAATTGGTTGTCCAATTTTTGAATTTTGAGAAATTGAGAATCTGGGGCTCAAGGAATCTTTTAGATTCTGCCTAGATTCCTTAAAGATTCAGCTCCATAGGTGGACTGGAAATCTGCAACTCCAAAGGTGAATTTGACCTCACCATTGCTATCCCTGTGGAATACATGAAAAACGAATGTAAACTTGACTATATTCCGACATGGAGAAAAATTACCTCCTCGGAAAAATTTCAAGGATCATGGTTCCGCTCCCTGTTTTTTGCAACAGTCATGGTTCCACTTGCATACTAAAAAATGGCTGAAAAATACAGAACTCTGATGGAGAAATGGATAGCGCCATTATGTTCGTGGCATTGAGAAGTGTTGAAACCATATAAAATTTGTCAAATTCTGACAAAGTGAAATTTCGGCCCTCTTACAAAATGCTACCTCGCACTGCGTGCACTACCTCCTCCTGTCTTGAAATCCGTGCCCACTCTTGGTTCCTCCATATGCCCCTAAACTACGTGAAAAATTAGGTTTATATAAAATTTGGGGTGGATTAACCAATGAGTTGGTTTGGTGTAACGGTTGAGGTCTTGTTTAATAGGGAGGAGGTCGGGCGGTCAAACCTTGCATCCTCCTTTTTTTATACATTGCAAAACAAAAAAAAAAAAAATTTAAGTTTTGGTTTGGCTGGGCCCGCCTTGGGCGGCCCACCCACCATACCCACCTCCTGCTACACTTGTTTTATGTGGATAGGTTCCAAGGGTGGTGTGGTTGACAGCCCATGCCCCCATTATGTTTAATAGTGTCGTTGGGTGGAGCTCCAGGGGTGGCGGGGTCATGGCCACCCACCCCTTGTTTTGGCTATGGGAGGTTATGGAGAGGCATGGGGTGGTGACCCACCACCTCCCCAATTTTTTTGTTATTATTTTTTTAATTTTTGATATAATAACACAATTTTGAAAATTTCGAAATTTGGCCGAAGGAGTCATTTTAAACCGGGCCACAAATTCGCCCGGAATCTAGCGGGAGTTGGTCGGAATCTGTCCACCAGAAAAGTTTAAATTGTGGCCTCCTTAAGCCTGCTTAGTCAGCAAAAATCAACCCAGCTTTGAATGCTTCTAACTTTCGCATATGGACTCAGTTTGACGAACCATTCACATTGCCGCAATCAGGACAACGAGATCTATGCTCTTGCCCTAGTTCAAGCATAATCCAAACACTTTGATTTTTGAGCTTCCCTAAGTCCTCTTTATCCTCTGGGTGTCTCTGGAGCCACCTGGATCAATCCTCCCCACTAAGGAGCTTTTGGTCCTCCAAAAGCATGGAAAGTAATTTGCAACTTCTTTTTACCTTGTTTGCGTCATAAGCGTCCTGAAAGATCTCGCTTCCATCTCCTTCACCTTTGTTCTTCGAAGCCTGAAGCAATGATCCAAAACTTGCAACCTCTACAACCTGTCATACATTGTTTTGCAAATTACCTGCTTAACTTTCATGACCAACTAATGACCCAAGCATCCCATACGTGCCACGAGTTTATAACACCTACTCGACGGTCAAGTTTACATCAAAATGGAAACAATACCCCAGCTATGAAAACAAGGCCAACATATCATTTTTGCTTCAACAAGTGATGGAAAGCACATCATCACTGCAACACATGATTTACAAAGATAAGGCCAGACACTATTTGCTTTTGACAAGTGATGGAAACAGGACATCACTTTCACAGTTTATTATGCAACTCAAAATAAGACCAAACATCATTGTTGCTGAACAAATGATGGAAACACATCATCACTTTTACATTTTAAAATGAAACAAATGATTTACAAAAGCATGACCATGAAATGATAACATATCTAGAAACCATTTTTCACTTATCAAGGTGAACGGGTCATCACCCTATGATGGTTTTGCTTGTCGAACAATTGTTTCATTTGGTTCATGCATCGACACTTTGTCTTTAAGGTGCTGCTTTGGATGGAGCCTCCAACATGTGGCTCTTTGATGGTCACTTCTGTCGTAATGACTGAAATAGGTATTCTTCCTCCAGATCTATTTAACATGTTTCTTTACCTGTTGTTGAGGGGGTATTTCATGCCTCATGCTTTTGTGTGCTGCCATTCTTTTCCAACACTTAGAAAATGTATGGTTATGTAATCCACAAAAGGTACATGTATTTCGATTCCATGTTTTACGTTCATCATTAGAAACGTGATCACAATCGAAATGAACATTCGAATGTCGCAAGTGGTTATACCTTTCCTTGCCATCTTTGATGTCATTATGACGATGAGAGCTGGCCTCAACTCTTTCCCTGCAACGGAAACTGCCATGGGATGATGGGGATGTTTTCCCATCATTCTCTTTCCTCGACAATTTCGATGATGCCTCAGATGAATATAACACCTTCGAGCATTCTCCTTTGGTGTATCTCAAGCCTGCAAATTGAGGTCTCTGCATAACCTCCAATCATTGAGTTATGCCTTGGTTATTGACACGAAGTTCTTTTTCCTCCTTGTGCCTCGTCCAGGTAAGGAGCCTCATATTTGTCCCTGTAATTGGGATCTCCACATCTCTAATAGAAATCATACTATGTGATGACAAAATTGAAAGGAAATAAACATCTTTTACCTCCTTTGCTGATTTGGAAAGAACTAATGAGGGCTTCTCATCATCTATTTTTGGTGGTTCACTCGCTGTCTTAGCGCATTCCCCAACTTCCTTTCTTACATACCCAAGTCCTTTTCAACAAGGTAATTCCTATACTTTGATGGGGTTGACAATGCCTTGGCCATTAATGCCCAAGAATTTTCCTTCATACCCCATTCTCTTCAATAGTTTGGAGCCAATTCCTGTGGTATGATTTTGAAAAACAGTGAAATCATCATCAGGAAACATACATGAAGATGGACAACTACTTTTTACCTCACATGGGTCTCACTGTAGCTTTTCCAAGGCCTCATCCTTTGCTTTCAGTTGTTGTAGCAAACTTTATTTTTCCTCTTTCTCTTCATGTAAATGCATCTTCAATTAAGCGTTCTCTATTTGAAGATTATGTTTGTTATGCTTCAATTCTTCTGGGGCCTCTTTCATGGCTTGCAACTGAAGCTGAAATCACTACTTTTCCTCTATCGCTTTTTGTAGAGTTTCATACACTATCTCTACCCTTTTGGAAATGTTGAGCATGGTCTCGTACATCGCTTTTTCATCCTCTGTCACCGCACCTTCCATTGTTCACGCTGCAATTCACATCAACGCAAAGACCACTATGATACCACTTGATTCATGTCCGGATGTGACAAAGGACCCTTCCAAGACCTTTTACTTTCGTGATGTGTTAAATTGCATTTTTAAAAGAAACGTAAATGAATACATGTGCATGTTGTAAAGGAGAGAAACATGACAATCATCAGCAACATAAAAACATAAGCTGTTGATAACGGAGTTCATCTAGGAGGGACTACGTCTCCGAGCCCTAGTGTCAAGATGGTGTAGGTCGTTGCATTAAGTGCTGTCAATAGTGATGATGTACATAAGAGGTGATGTTTCTATCATACAAGGAAAATGCCCTCACGCAGGAGTGGTGCCAAGAGATGTTCCGCTACAGGAACTCTCAGTCAAAAGGACTCCTATTAGTATGACACAAACTCATGCATGATGAGCGTCCCGCCAACATGGCATAAAAGGGATCTTAATGCAAATATGCATGATGACAACATGAGTATACGATAAACATACAACAAATGGATCTCAAAAACATAACATGACGAATCATGACAACAAGTACATCACATAGACGATTCTGCGTCTCATCAAGCGGGAGTCATGAAAATGAGTAAGAAACAAGATCCCACATCAAGCCGCATACAGGGATCTATGCAGCACAATGCATAGCAAAAATAAGTACATGAACACTAGATATACCTCACATCGAGGGTCATCTGAAGAAGTGGATGTCAAACTGCTGAAGCTGTTCGTACCATCGATCTCATGGCATCAATCGCATGGAAATGGTTGCTCGCACATGAATGTTGACACCTGCATTCTGATTAGAAAAGTGGCTGAAGAATAGAATGAGAAAATGAGAAATCTAAATGCACCATCAGATTTGTGGCATCGAATAGTGCAAAATCGATAGTCCAATTTTTGAATTTTGAGAAATTGAGAATCTGGGGCTCAAGGAATCTTTTAGATTCCCCCTAGATTCCTCAAAGATTCAGCTCCATAGGTGGACTGGAAATTTGCAACTCCAAAAGCTAATTTGACCTTGCCATTACGATCCTTATAGAAAACCATGAAAAACGACTGTAAACTTGACTATATTCCGACATGGAGAAAAATTACCTCGGGAAAATTTCAAGGATCATGGTTCTGCTCCCTATTTTTGCAGCAGTCATGGTTCCACCTGCATACTGAAAAATGGCCAAAAAGTGCACAACTCTGATGGATAAATACACAACACCATTTCATTTTTGGTGTCGAGAAGTGTTGAAACCATATAAAATTTGTCAAGTTCTAACAAAGTGAAATTTCAGCCCTCTTGCAAAATGCTGCCTCGAACTGCGTGCACTGCCTCCTCCTGTCTCGAAATCCATGCCTGCTCCTAGTTCCTTCATCTGCCCCCGAACGACATGAAAAATGAGATTTATATTAGATTTTGGGCGGATTAACCAATGAGTTGGTTTGGTGTAACAGTTGAGGTCTTGTTTAATAGGGAGGAGGTCGGGTGGTCAAACCCCACCTCCTCCTTTTTTTTATACATTGCAAAACAAAAAAAATAAAAATTAAGTTTTGGTTGGGCTGGGCCCGCCTTAGGTGGCCTGCTCACCATACCCACCTCCTACTGCACGTGTTTTATGTGGATAGGTTCCCGGGGCAGCGGGGTTGACAGCCCGCACCCCCATTATGTTTAATAGTGTTGTTGGGTGGAGCTCCGAGGGGTGGCGAGATGATGGCCACCCACCCCTTGTTTTGGCTATGGGAGGTTATGGAGAGGCGTGTGGTGGTGGGGTGGTTGCCCACCAACTCCCCATTTTTTATATATACATTTTTTAATTTTTAATATAATAACACAATTTTGAAAATTTCAAAATTTGGGTGAAGGAGTCATTTTAAACTGGGCCAAAAATTCGCCTGAAATCTGGCCGGAGTTGGCTGGATTCCATCCACCGGAAAAGTTCAAATTGTGGCCTCCTTAAGCCTACCCAGTCAGCAAAATTCAACCCAACTTTGACTTCTTCTAACTTTCACATACGGACTCGGTTTGACGAACTGTTCACACCACCACGATCATGACGACGAGATCTACGCTCTGGTCCTAGTTTGAGCATAATCCAAACACTTTGATTTTTTAGCTTCCCTAAGTCCTCTTTGTCTTGTGTGTGTCTTTGGAGCCACCTAGATCACAAATGGACTCTATATCTCTTTCCCAGAGCAATGAGCTGAAGTTGATGGGAAAATATCTGCTAGAAGGAAGAAATTAAGGCATCCTTCATCAATCTAGCGTAAGTGTAACTCGTAGGCCAATAATGTGGAAGGAATCAAATGAACAAAGATGTAATAACCCAATTGAAGCACATTTCCGGTGTACAAAAGGTGTGGGTAGCACACGATAGAAACCCTCTGAACCAACCAATAATGAATGCTGACACAGAGGCGAGGAATCCACCAATAGGGTCAAATGGAAACCAAGGCACTGCATGAATCACAATGTGTGATAATGAAAGTTGATGTCGAACACAAGGGAAACCACTCAATCAAAGACCCATGATATTGATTGATGTTGAGCATAAGGTGACCTATCAATAATAAAAATAGGGCCAAGGTGCAGCTCTAGATTTTCCCGCAGAGCAATTTGTCATAGTCGATAAGAGCAAGATCTGCCAGCAAGAAGTCAATGTAGACCTTCTCAAACAGGCATGAGAAAAGGACCAATATAGCTGATGTGATAATGAACATGTCGTTGACAAATAGGGATGGTCGACTGAAAAATAGGTCAAAAGACACCGCAGAGAGGTCGACTCAGGTTTACTTCCCTTGAAAAAAAACACGACTCAACTGTGACTACATGGCAGCATATGATAACTTTGTATAAGTTCGTCATGCAGGAGGCATAAGAAAACTCTCCATATGATTGGAAGAGGTAACCAATCAGAGGAGTACTGACTCAATAACAAGGTTAAGGCTCTCCTAAGTCAAACTAAAGCCCATCCCAATGGAGGAAAGACTTACTTTTGAGTGCTTTGTTCAAGGGCGACACAACTGACTCTAGCTGCCATCAAATATGGAAATAATGTCCCATTCCCGCTCTTTTTGGAATATATATATATATATATATTTTTTTTTTTTCTTTTTTCTTTTTTCTTTTTTCTTTTATATGAAGCTTGAAAAAGAATAAAAGAATGCTATAGTACAGTGGAAAGAACGAGTGTTGAAAAACAGATGATCTAGTTCCTAGGAGGGGGACATTCCTATGCTCAATGCAAAGTGGTGAAATTGGTCAAGGACACTCAAAGGAATGCTCTTTCCACCGGTAAAAGGGTGTGTCAAATCACAGAGGCTAAGTGATTACAAGGTTGATTTTGCAGAAGACATGGTTGAAAAGTGGCTTAAACACGAGTCCAAGTGAAGCCAACTCAAGGCCAAAAGGTGAAAATAGTCAATATGCAATGCAATAGTACAACTCAACACAAAGGAGCCTCTAGGGTATAAGGCCAAAAAATAACGCAGAAGAATGAGAATGAGTCTTCAATGCAGAAGTCATGGCATGACTAAAGAGGACTCCCAAGCCTATTGAATATAGCAGCATGGGCAACAAATTTCAGCGAGGATCTAACTAAGATGCCCATGTAAAGGTTGGATCTACCATCACATCATGATTTTAAAGTCGACGAGTGGTTTGTGAACCAAGACACGATGGGGTCAACCATATCGCAAACATATCGCAGTATGGAGGCTAGTATGCAAAATGAAGCGGAAAGTGGTATTCCCTAACCTATATGGCGGTAAGAAAATGATACCTACCATGAAGGGTCTGCAGTCATGGGACCAAAACACTTTCTTGAAAAAGTCTCCAAAATTTCTTGTAAATACAACCCATTCCCGACACTCTAAGCCAAAAGGTCAAAATGTCCATAAGATAAAAATCAACTTTTGAAAAAATAATTTTCATTTGCAACCTATATAAGGACTTTTGGACTCACATTTTTGTCATTTGTGTTTTATGCAAGGCGCTGTGGAGAGAAACTCAAACAACCTTCCTCCATCCAATTCAACATTCAAATAGCTCTAAAACTTCCAGGTAACCATTTTATTATGATTTTAATCATTTTTGATACTTTTTAGATGTTTTATTCAAACTTTGACTGTGGGAAAATATGTTAAAAATTTCAACTATGCATACATGTGGGTTGAATATAGGTAAACCGCATATACGAGGGCCCTACATGTGATTATGTAAAAAGGGAACCCGCGTGTGCGCGAGTAAAAAATTTAAAACATATATCTAATGATTTGAAACATATTTTTTGGGCAGGATGACAATCACCTGGAGAGAAAGGGAGCATAGTGCCATTGATAACCAAGTAATGGAGGATCAAAATGCTTTGGATGCTTTGAGAGGCTGTGGCTTGCTAAAATTCTTTAAAATTCCAAATATGAAAGCAAACACACGATTGCTTGAGTTGCTAATTCATTACTGGAGTGCAGAGGGTGATGCATTCATGATCGATTGGATGCCCCTAAGGATCGATATTGAAGATATTTACTTCATTACTGGTCTTTCTCAAAGGGGAGAGATAGTGCATTCTACTGGCAGGACAAGAGGTAGTCTTAGTGTTGAAGACTACGTCCACATATACTATCCTAGTCATCTTGAAAAGATTGGAAGTCAGATTCCAATCAAGCACATAGAGAGCTTATCCTTGAAGATCCTACTATTTACCATCGCCAGGGTAAATGATTCTGCTACTTTACATCAAGCCTCACGAGTATCCATGAGCCTAGCAGTGGAATGCCTCACTACTATGTTTGATTGGTGTACACCCCTATTGACCAACATGAAGAACCAACTTACTTCCATTCAGAAGGGTAAGACAAAGAATTTTGGGTACGACACAATCTTATGCTTGTTCTTCTTTGAGAAAGTACCTGGGCTTCAACCCAAGGTGCTATCAACCATCAACAACCTCAGGGATCCATGGATAGGAAGATGGGCTGACTTGATGAAATGCCTAGGGGGTGGTGATGTACCTAGGACGACTTTTGACAGCGAGTTTTTTGCATGGTGGGATTAACAGGTCATCGCAGTCGATGACTAACCCTACGCCGGAATGGATTTCCGAGGAGATACAAATTTAGTACTACCACTAGATGTAGCATAGGGTGCCATAGGTAACAATTTTTGATTTTTCAATTTCTTAAGATTTTTTTGGATTTTTAATATAAATGAAATTAAAATTATTTTTATGAGACAAGACACTTAGAAAATATATGATCATGTTTCTGATGTAGGACCAATGAGACCTGACAGATTTCCCTGACATAGGCATTATGGAAGAGATGCCGAAGGGGCTGCAGCTGAGACGGAGAGAGTTCTCCATGCAGTTCAAAGGAACTTGGTGAGACTGACTCACCAAGTACCCATGATAGCCATAGAGGACTTACCCGAGGAGATGCAACGTCACGTGGTAGGAGTACCACGAGATTGGGTGTGACTCTTTCGGCATGTGGCCAATGCCATTGTTTATTTCCTAGCTACTCATCCTGAGCCTGCCAGGTAGATAATCAAATATTTTTATGATTAGACATGATGATGGGCATAAACCCAAATTTTGTAGGGCATTTTGTCCCGATTTTTGTATATTATTTTGGACACAAACACTCTATCTATATACATGCGATTTTATGATGATCATATATACAGATGATACTTCGATTATTTTTGATGTTTTTTAATTTGATGAATGATTTATATGCCAGTCCAATGCTTGATTAGCAATAGAATCAGCTAAGGAATTTTCTGATCGTGGAATGTGAAAAAATGTGATATAAATAAATGATCGTTGCAACAATCGTACTCTCAAAAATTGGTGATACAAATAGGGATCTCGTACCTGATAGATGTTATTCAACTCAAATACCACTAGTTGTGAGTCTAAATAAGCCACTAATGAATCAATATCAAGAGATATTGCTTCAGATAACAAATTAATAATGGTAGTATATTCATCAATATTATTCGAAGCAGGACCGACACATACTCCTCTTGAAACCATAAACTGGAAAGATGGATAATAAATCACCCAAGCCATGGAAGCAAGGTTCTGGGTATGCCTACTTGCACCATCAGTGAATCCTAAATATATTGAATCATCCATGAATAACTGCCAAATTAGATAAAAAATATCGACATCACTAAAACCGATAGATAGATATGTACAAATATACAATATATACAAACAAGTAAGTGCTTGGCCAAAGCCCAAGTAAATTACTTCTTAAGGTAGAGCCCATTTCTAGGCTCTACCAAATTGTTTCCTTAAAAGTCAATTAATTCATAAGCTCCATTTTTAAAAACTCGCTTGACTATAAAGGGAATGTATCACATAGACTTAAACTTGCCTGCCCCCAAGGCATATTTGTCTTGATTGTAGACTAGGACAAGGTCACCTTCAAAAAAATTTCTAGGACGGACAACTTTATCATATTGAGTTTTTTCCTTCTTTTTATGGGATTCATTTATTATGGTGGCATCTCAACGCTACTCATCAAGATGCTCCAAATGAATGAGGTGCTCCTTGAGACTAGAAGTCTTTGGAAGAAGTTCAACAACTAGTTTAAGGGAAGGAATTTCACATTCAATAGGAAAGATAGATTCCAACTCGTAAACCAGTTGAAAAGGAGTAAAGCCAGTGGCAGTCTTAACTGATGTTTGGTATGCCCAAAGTGCTGGATACAACATGATGTGCCAATTGGATATAGCTTTGTTAATCGTCCTTTACAGGATGATTTTAAGGGATTTGTTCATGGATTCAACCTGCCCATTGGCTTGAGGATAATACGGAGATGAATGCACACGCTGTAAACCCAACTTGAGAGCCAATTCAAACATCAGTTGATTTTCGAAATGACTGCCATGATTAGTGACAATCGCTTTAGGGATACCAAACCAAGAAATAACTTGATTGAAGAGAAACAAGGCTACTGTTTCACTGCCATTCTTAAAAGTAGGGATGGATTCAACCAACTTCGTAAAGTAGTCTACAACCACTATGATATACTTTTGATTTCCTGCCGAAGGCATATTACAAGTAGTAAAATCAATGCCCCACTTCGTGAAAGGACTAGCGGTGATAACAGGGAAAAGCGGAGCTAGATGTGTGTGCATTTTCCGAGTATAGACTTGACAAGGATGGAATCTTTTGATCACTTCAATACAATCTTTGGAGATCGAAGGACAAAAGTAGCCTGCTCAATTTTTTTTTGGGCTATTGCAAGCCTAGATAGATGACTGCCACAAGCTCCACTATGGAAATCATTAAGAACTGACTCAGCTTCTTCCAAGGTTAAACAACATCTAAGGGTTGAATCAATCCCGTGATGAACAATGTGTCATATATAATAACATAATTCTTAGCGAGGTGATGCAAATTTCTATGCTCATATTTGGAAAAAGCGGGCGGGAACTTCGAAGTCTGGAGATATATAATGATATCCCCATACCAAGGATCTTGTGAAGAAATAAGAAATAAGTGTTCATCAGGAAAACTTTCCTTGTGAATAATTTATTCCTCATAAGGCAACTCTGCTATCAACTCTGCAAATACTAAAGATTTCTTAGATTTAACCGACATGAATTCGAGATCGAATTCTTGCAAAATCACTATCCATCTATTATATTTGCCCCAATCACTCCCCTACTAAGAACAAACTGAAATGGATTGATGGCTGTGAAGACGAACACTTTTTGAAGCAGAATATAATGTTGAAGCCGCTGGACATCATGGACAGCTACCAAAGCTAATCTCTTAATGGGAGAATAGCACAATTCAGGACCTACCAAGCCTCGACTTAGATAGTAGATTACATGCTCAAATAAGGCATCATCTTCCTAAACTAGAACCATACCAATGGTTGATTCTGTTGCAGTGAGATACAAGAGGAAATCTTTGCTATAATCAGGTGGACTCAACAATGGAGTAGAGGTTAATGCTTTTTTCAAATCATCAAAAGATCATTGCACAAAATAATCTCATAAAAATGGGACCCCTTTCTTAAGAAAATGCATAAATCCTTTTGTGATCTCAACGTAGTTGGCTATAAATCTCCTCAAGAAATCTTCTTTTTGTTGGAGCTTGCTTTACCACTTGCTACTCCGCTGATCCAATGGGCCCAATTCATCCACGGGGCTACACGTTGAGCTACACAATGAGTTAGGTAGGTTACACAATTAGGGTTATACAATTAGGACACGATAAGCGAGGTTACTTGTTGGAGGTTACACCATGGATGCATGATGTTACACGATGAGCTACGATGCTTGAGGAAGTTGATGTATGAAAGATGGGGGAGGCAACTTAAGTATTGCCTCAACCTTGAAGGGATCAACATGAATCCCATCTATTGACATGATGATTTCTAACAATGGATCGGATGTGATTGCGAAAATGCACTTATTTGGATTCAACTAGATTTTATAAAAGCGACACCACTCAAAGATCAACCGAAGGTGCTTAGGATATCAATTCTCTTTCAAGAACGCGCAGCTAGATTATCCAGATATGCTTTGATAACGTTCTTGATGTTGTGAAAAGCATAATACATGGTTTGATGAAAAGTGGCTCCAGCATTTTCGAGGATGAAAGGCATATTTTTGTATGCCAATGTACCCCAAGGAAAAATAAAGGTTGTCTTGTGCTGATCTTCTGGACAGACAATAATTTGATTGTAACTAGATAATCCATCCACGAACGAAAAAAATTCATTACCCACACATTCATCAATAATTGATCAATAAAAGGCATGGGGTAATTGTCTTTTGGACAAGCTTTATTTAGGTCCCTAAAGTCAATACATACTCAAATCATTCCCTACTTTTTGTCTACAGGGACTGGATTAGAGACCCACTCAGTTAGAGGAATGAGGTAGATGCAACCTTCGTTTAACAACTTTTCGACTTCAGCTTCGATAGCTATTGCTTTTCTAGGGTTAACTGGTCAAAATTTTTGATGAATAGGTTTATAATTTTCATATGTCTTGATCTCATGTTGGACAATAGATGGATCTATTCCAGGAATTTCCTCATAAGACCAAGCAAACACATCATGAAACTCTTTGAAGAGATCGATATAAATTTGAATTTCTTCAAGGGAATAGTTAGATCCAATCAAGGAATTTTCGATTATGTTAGGATTCTTGGAGATGTTCACCAGTACAGTTTGTGAGATAACAAACATGTTACCTTTGGTAGAAAACTGTGCTAGGGCCAAAGGGTTTAAAACTATATGAACATCACTAGTAAAAGGATTGGACAAACTTGACTCAATTTCTTGCAAATGAGGGAGGAAATATGAACGATGATGTAGATCATCCCATGGTCTATCAACATCCATCATTTCTTCTAGGATTTCTTCCTCAGATGGTAAGACTGTATCTAAGCAATCTTGAGGTGAAGTTGAATCGAGGGTCCAGGTCGGAGCCACATCTCCATCTAACTCCTCTGGTGAGAAAGGAGTAGGATGGGAGTCTACAGAGTTAACAATAGAATTATAAGAAAATTCTGCTGCAAACATAAGACATGCCATTCCACCTACCTTCCCTCCATTGAATGTGGTGTTAGATGAAGGTAAAGGCCAAGGGTTTGAAAAATAATGAGTTCGAAAGAAATCTCTTCGAGAAGGTCCCTTGGAGGATGAAATAGCATTGATTCTAGCTATAGGAGAAGGAAGATAAAAAATACCCATTAAAGAAGAGTACATCCCAACTCCTAAATTCTCTACAGGATTCTTGGGATTGTTTACTAATGGAACAGCAGAATCAGAAGATATGTGGGAGTCACCCGGAGATTAGTTTATCTGATAAAATTTTACAATCCTCCCCTCATGAGGAAAACAAAGGATGTGAAATAATGATGAAATTATGGAATCCATCTCATAAATCCAATTCTTGCCTAAGAGGAGCTTGTAATCCAGATTTGCATCGACTATTTCTACCTCAATATTTACCTCCTTCCCCCCAACATAGATGGGAAAGGCTAGAATAATCCCTTGTGGCCTATTAGAATGTCCATCAAGTGCCGTCAATAGAGTCGGCGAAGGAACATGTTGAGGCGATCCAATGGGCTTCCAACGTGACATGGACATCACACATGAGGAAGCTCCCTCATCGATAATGGTTTGAAAGATGTTGGTATTTCGATATGTATAATTTATCTGAAAATCCATATGATCTCTTTTTGACGTTTGACATATCAAAAGTGAGCACAGGAGAATTTTTTGGATCTACTACTCTGATTGCTGAGAGTAATGCACTCCTCTGAGTGGGGCATGACTAGAGTACCTCTAATGCTGACATAACACAAGGAATTTGAGCTAGAACTTCTACAATTGAGTAGTTTTAGGCTTCCCTAACATTAGGGTTAATGGTTGAACTCTTTGCAGAGCCTTTCGACATCCAAGGTATAGACTCAATAGATGGCCTATCAATATGGAGCGACTCTAAAGCATCAGAAGCAGACTTAGCCTTAGATGATTCTGACTCACTGTAATCATGCGATCACATAGTGACATTGATATGCGAGCTCATAATGTAGACATATGACGAATTATCCCCTTCTTGGTTGCCCCCAGCAGGGGTACTAGTACTAGAGTTCGTGCTAGCAAGTAATTGCTGCCCTTGGAGAAAATAGTTAGTAAGGATATTCTCGGAGCTAGAGGACCCGTGCTACACTAATAAGTGCTGAGAATCTTGGATCTTAGGGTAGAGATGAGTCAAATGATCCCCATTGCATAACTTTCATGGAAATTTTACTTTTTTCTTGGACTCTTTCCTACCCCCTCCGGCATCATTGCTGGGTTTGTTTGCATTTCCCTTCCCATCCTAGCCCTTTTTCCTACATCGTCCTTTCTTCTTCCCATTAGATTGTTGGTTCCCTTTGGGTTTGGAAGTTTGGATGGCGTTTATAAATGTTAGCTGGGAAGGTGTAGATACAGATGGCGATGCCTGCATAGAAGAAGCAGTTTGTAAAGAAAATTGCTGCAATTGATTCAGCAGGTTAGCCATGTTAGCATTTATTGATCTGACTAGCCCGTCGGCATGGGGATCGGGCTTCAGTTTACCTATATCCACCTTGGATCTAGGAGCATCAGGTATAATTTTTTAAAGAACCCCATACTCAGAATATATAAGTTCCAACTGTTGGACTTTAAAAATAGACTTCTCTTCGGCGAAAACACCGGAGAGGGACACCTCCTTAGAGATATCAGGTTGTAATGATTTAAGAAACAATTCAAGAAGGAATTCTTGTGGAATATCGGCTTTAATGAGTCTCTTCCTTCTCCTCCATTCCTGGATATGATCCGAAATGTGAGTTGCTTGTTCCTCTTGGAAATTATCCAGAATCTCAGTTCCAGCATCATAATGGACATGCAATTGAAAATGGTTAAAAAATATATTAGCCAAATTGCCGAAAAAAGTGAAGGTGACCCCTAGAAGTTTTATGTACCACTTCATCGCATTTCCATTTAGGGTACGTTGAAATAATCTCAACCTGATTGAATCATCTATCAATGAGTTGGATGAACACCATAAGTGGAAAGTGGTTACGTGGTCACCTAGATCTTCACCAGTCTTCCCCTCGAATTTTGGTATATCTGAGGGAAGTTTGGTTGGGACCAGAGGCCAAACTGAGTTATACCTAATCGGATCATTAGTTAATTTAGAGAGATTTGGCAATTTTAATGTTGCTAGAAAAGGGAGTCATGGCAGACCCTGAGGATTCCACTCAGTGTGGGCAGAGCCCCCAACATTCTGAAAAGAATGGCCTGGATTTGTGAATGCACTAGGTTGTCTGAAGTAACTCGTGGACCCAACTGAACCATAAGGAGCTCCTTGTGGTCTAGAAAAAATCGGAGTTTGACCAACTCCTGCCGAAAAACCTCCGTAACTAGTAAATTTGCCCCCTAGAGAAGTGTTAAAAGGAGCAGAGAGCCCTTGATAAGGGTTCCATGCATTAGCATAGGGAGAAAAGTTCTGGAAAGAACTGACAGAAGAATACAACATATTCCTATTGGGTAGCAGAAGCCCCGTGCAATGGGTATGGGGCGCGAAGCCCGCAATTTTGGGTAAGAGGAGGGTAAAGACTCTGCGAGATGCGCGTAGTGCAATTTGTAATAAGTCAAAGTCAAAAGGGTAGTCCACCCAAAAATAATGTAAAAGAATGTAAGTTGAGTTGGCTCGCCTATGAATCGTGGTCCATAGAAAGGTATAAATAGAGTGAGGCTCTATGGGTAGAGTAGCTAAGTTTTGGTATAATTTTAAGATTTGATATGTAATGGGTTTCTGATAAGAGCATTCTGAAAGTGTCTGTAAGTCCGAGTAGGGGGTTTGGGTAGAGGATAGAGGCTATGCAGCTGTGTGCATAGAGGAAGAGTCCGCAGCTCTATGCGCGGACCCCTATAGCTGAGTGCGCAGGGCAGATCTGGATGTAAGGGTGATAAGTGGAAATAAAGATAAATTTCTTCTGCATTCTGTGTTAATCACAACTCTATCCTTTTATGATTAATGAAACTGTTTTAATCTGCGCGCGTATGATTATTGAATACTTGTGAATCAGGTTTAATCTTAATACATGAACTGAACGAAAGCAATAAATGTTTGCTTAAAGACCCCAGTAAAAGTAGATATGTGTTGAAATACTTCATTCACTAGATTAGATCCATAGATTGCGTGAGGTACTCAAGATCTGTGTGAATTAAAGCGCAATTCAAGGCAGCAGAATGGAGCACGAAGTCTCCAAACAACATCTAGACATCCCAAGGGTGCGAAACCTATTTCCAGCACCTTCCCCTACTACCTCTGGTGAGATCTTAGTCTGCGCTTTATGGGCTATTACTAAAAGGGCCGGTAGTTGTGGGATTTTCTTAGCTAAATAATTCTTCCAAACCTAGGTCAAGCCTATATAAGCCAACAAATGGTTCCGTTGCCGAGCCTATAAACTAGCCTGTGGAAAACCCACGTGAAAAAAGGAATCGTCATCAAGCTAAGCAGTTCCCAAGTCCGTAGCTTCGCCTCAAGGATAGCACTACCGTGGGGAAAAATCAAAAGATAACTGTTAGCGCATGGGCCTTGATAGGCTAGTCAAATCACGTTGAATAGGAGTGGGTGGCGGGACATTAAGACGAAAGTTCCGAATGAGATATGTAGAGATTTTCCAACTTGAATGGCAAATGGGTGGAAGATATTTTTTCAAATCTCATAGCGTGTGGCTGGTACTAGATTTTTGGTGCTTTGAACTAATGAAAAATAGCAAGTACATGGCTACCAGGAACTCCATGAGCACTATGGCAAGAACCCGAGCACGAGTCGCCAAAGAAATGTAGTTGAATCAGGAGGAGCCCTCTTGAGCTCCTAAAGTTCCTAAATCCCCATGCACCTTGGGGCCCGGGAAGAATAAGAAAAAGATGGGTCCAGTCCGAGCCTCTCCAAGGTTCAATAAATGTTCAGCATGTGACAAAGGAAAAATAGTGATTGATGAAATTGTTGAGGAAGAGGATGACCTGTAAGACCTGATCGATCAAATTGATGCATAGGTGGAGGAGGAAGAACTTGTGTTCCAGTTACTGTCATTACCCCCGTATCTTTCTCCATGGACTAAGATGACCAAGCTAGCAAAGGATGTAGATGCTACAAAAACTACGCTCCAGAGCCCATTCCTTCCAAACAATATACGGTTCAAAGGGTTACCCATGGGGCACGTTCCAAACACCAAGTTCGAAGATTGGGACCTGGAAGACAGTGACAAGTTCCCCGAACTAGCCGAAGGCACCCTATTGCTGCAGAAATGGTTACTAGGTGTTGAGAGGGTCGGACTGCTGAACCTCAGATGGATCCCCCACTATCACCACACGACCATCACCATATTCGTCATTGGACAGCTACTAGGTCTCATTCATAATGGATATCTCTGGTTGGAAGAACTGATCCAGATCACAGCCGACCTAATCCACCGGATTATGCACTTTCCATATAAAGGGAATGGCCCCACAGACATAGTTGGAACTAGTAGTGAGGGAGGCATCGTCGAAACAGTCAAGGAAAAGTACCATCTGGAAAAAGGGAAGTGGAGGTATGTCATAGCAAGCATTAGCAACCACGCAGTATGAGTCGCCACTTAGATCCTAGCTGGTAAACTTATGAGAAAATGTCACGCCGATGAAGTGCCCACCACTGCCATCGCATTGGCAGGACAGTGTACCAAAGGGGTTCAGTTCAATTGGGCACAGTTCTTATGCAATGAATTTCTGACCAATTGTCAAGAAGCACAGGAAAGAGGTAAGACCTTTCATTATGCATGGTTTCTCTTATCAATCCTTCTTGTTACAGGTGACTTGTCGTCGGAGAGCTAGTTTCTCAGCATTGAGGATAGTCTACTTGACACAGTACGGTATACTTAACTTTGGGCTACAAAGGATGTAGCAAGGGTTCCCGCGTTTCGGGCATTTTGGACCTCCATGGAAGGAAAGATACGGACGCGGACTGCTTGAAGACCATTCTTGACCAAGTGGCCGCACAATAGTAGAAGAAGGAATGCCAGCAAAGACTCATCCAACTGGCAGAAAAAACACGACAGGACCACCAAGCCGCTTTGTAGCAGGGAGCTACCATGAGCCCAATAGCAACAGAGAACCAGACGGATCAAGGAATGGATTTGGAATAGGATCCACAACACAACACAGAGATGCAGGACCACCTCAAGCGATCATGCACTGAGGAATCATCGGCCACATGGAAAAATTCCAAAACAGCAAAGGCACTGGAAAAAGACTTCATGGAGAGTAGCCAGCCCGTTAGCAATGTTACCACCAGTGTATTGCCCGAGCTAATCACTGCACAGACAACTGTGTTGGGGGAGATCAAAGCGCAGTTATAGGCCTTAAAAGCGCAACCTATGGGATGGGTCCCTCGCGAGCCCGCAGATGATACACATGCCACCGTGCAGGAGGTTAGCACGCACACACCACACATCATCTCATTTCCAGTGGAGGTTATCCGAGCCACAACCATAGGTGACAAAGGCAGTTGGGAATTAAATCTAGCCACTCTATCTAGAGACGTACTATACCTGCTACAAGAAGGAGTAACCTAGGAATTTCATGCCAGGGAAGGCTGTGCATTCCACATCTTGATAGAACAAAAGGAAAAGATGGAACAAATCACTCTCTAGCATGATGAACTGGCTGCACAACACTGGGAGGTAGAACAAGTTGTGACAGAGGCGTGTGGTATGGTCCTTGAGCTAGCCATCCTCGAGGACCTCCCCCTAGCTACCAGGATTTAACACATGGCAGCCAGATTTCACACAGCCCAAGTAGAGGCTGTAAGACACTAGGAAGAGCTGAAGTTATAGGTTGCAGAGCTCCATCTTAAGGCTCGGCCACCCACACCTCCGGCCAAATGGGAACGCCACCGCAACGCAGTTGTAGCTGGACTAGAAACAATGAGTAGTGCTATTCGCGAATGCTCGGGACTACACGGCTAGTAGCTCGGCATACTCGCTGCCCTCTAGGAAGATCCAACCATACAATGAGTAGAAAGTGAGGTGCGCAAGTTGCAACAGGCTTATGACATCACCTGGGACATTACACATACGGTCGCTATCACGCAGTGGTTGGCCAAAATGAAGGAGGTCTAGGGACTCAAAGCCTAAGTTGACATGATGCGACAACAGGAGGTTGCCCTTAAAGAATGTATCTAGCCCTGACTCGATGAAGTGTTTAGCATATCTACAACTATTGAAGGCAAGCTCACACAGATGCAGGTAGTTTGTGTGACGGAGCAAGTAGTTGCAAATGAGACGGATACCTCAGCGGCTCATGTGGAAAGGGTACAAAGATTCGTAGCCGCGTTTGCTGCAGACACAGGCGAGATGCAAAATTTGCTGACCGACCTATGTGCAAATATTCGCGACCTAGTTGAGTGACTCGGGACGAGTCACGTGATTATGTTGGGGGGCTGTTGGGTAGCGGAAGTCCTGCGCAATGGGTATGGGGTGTGAAGCCCATAATTTTGGGTAAGAGCAGGGTAAAGACTTTGCGAGATGAGCGGAGCACGATTTGTAATAAGTCAAAGTCAAAAGGGTAGTCCACCCAAAAATAATGTAAAGGAATGTAAGTTGAGTCAGCTCGCCTATGAATTGCGGTCCATAGAAAGGTATAAATAGAGCGAGGCTCTATGGGTAGAGTAGCTAAGTTTTGGTATAATTTTAAGATCTGATATGTAATGGGTGTCTAATAAGAGCATTCTAAAAGCATCTGTAAGTCTGAGTCAGGTGTTTAGGTAGAGGATAGAGGCTCTGCAGCTGTGTGTGCAGAGGCCTCAAAGAGTCCGCAGCTCTGTGCATGGACCCTTGCAGCTGAGTGCGCAGGGCGGATCTGCATGTAAGGGTGATAAATGGAAATAAAGATAAGTTTCTTTTGCATTCTATGTTAATCGCAACTATGTCCTTTTATGATTAATGAAACTGTTTTGGTCTACGCGCATATGCTTATTGAATACTTGTGAATCGGGTTTAATCTTAATATGCGAATTGAACGAAAGTAATAAATTTTTTCTTAAAGACCCTAGTAAAAGTTCTGTGTTGAAATACTTCATTCACTAGATTAGATCCGTAGATTGCGTGAGGTACTTAGGATCCATGCAAATTAAAGCATAGTGCGAGGCAACAGAATGGAGTGCGAAGCCTCCGAACCACATCTAGACATCCCAAGGGTGCGGAAACCTGGTTCCAGCACCCTCCCCTGATACATCAAGTGAGACCTCAGTCCGCGCTTCACGGGCTGTTGTCGAAAGGGTTGGTAGCTGTGGGATTTGCTTGGCTAAATAATTCTTCTGAACTTGGGTCAGTCCTATATAATGCAACAATTCCATTTTTGGATGAAATAAAATTTATTACCAGCTCCTAACCCACTAATTGTAAGGTTTGTCCAACTTTGAAATAGATTATAACTTTGACTCGTAATGGAAAAAGGCATTGATCCCAAAGTTGGATTAGAATGTGATATATGACCACCCCTAAACAGAAAACCCTGAAAAGAAGCTGATCCACTTGCCATGGATGTGGAGGCAGCTAATGGAATACTTAAAGGAACTGAAGGAATCACACTAGTTAGCATTCCAAAGGGGAAAAAACCAATGCCAAAGGCAATAGCTTGAGAACTTCCACTCAAAGATGGAATGGAAGTAGAATCAAATATAGCAGTGTTAGGAGTAACAGAAGGTAGATAAATTGTTCCTCCTCCTTATACAGATACAAGTGTTTGCATACTCGTAGCACTTGTAATGAATGCCATGCTTCCAGCAGTGGTCATCGAAGGAAAAGATCGATATAGACCTGGGCTCCAAGGCCTGTTGGTTGGAGTCCCGACGTATAATAAAATGTCTAGATAATTAGGAGGAAGAGGAGAATTAGGAGCTGAAATAAACTCAGAAAGCTCTTCAACCTCAATATTTTCTTTCGACTAGAAGAGGAATCGAGAAAGAACTGGAGTATTCCTCTCTAACTCTCTACTTGTACCAAGTCTATCTGTGAATCAATAACTACAACAGGAGGATCAATCTCCGATTCACTTGCTACCATCGGTTGAAAACCACTAGCAGGATTGCTCCTATGCCTTTGAGGATAAGGCTCAAGACTCGTAGGTGATAGCCCATGAAGTCTCCTAGACTGATGAGCCAGTATATCAACCACTTTGAATTATTTTAAAGAGATATACTTAAGGACTCAAAAAATTGTAAAGCTAGGCCAAATAGGAGAAAAGAGCACTCTTTAAAAGTCCCTAAAGATACAAGCAACCAAACAACTTTCAAGTATTTCTACTCTGGGTGATTAGGACCAGACACCAAAATACAAGGAAGTCAAAATCAGGGGCGTTCCGAAAATATTCTAGGGTAATTATGCCCCATGCCTACTAGCAAAGGTATTAAAAGCAGTTATGTTGATCTCCAGATAATAGCCTTTGCCGGTGCAAGAACCCAAGCTTAGCAAGGGTACCCTCCAAAAGTACTGCTAAACATGATGCAATGTCAGCCTCAGGTGCCACAGGATTCCCCTTCGCAACCACCTATGCGATCCTTAGGAAAGGAAACTATGGATACCAACTCGTATCAAAAGCCGGGTAGAATAGTCATTAGGTAGGATCAAACAAGTAGGAGAGGGGGTATCTCTCTTCCTTGTCTTCACTCTCCCTCGTGCTTAACTCCTAGTCATGGAGCTTTCCCAGTCTTTCTAATAATATATGGTTTCACTCTTTATTCAACTTCTAAGTTTTGTAATTTGAGTGGCCTTGGAGAGTTAACTCTCCACTCACCTATTCCAAGGTCCTAATGAACCTAAACTTGTTGGTGTTTATTAATGACAACAATAAAAGTTCTAGTTCATTTTATTAGATCGCTTGGTTTTATATAGCTATTCTTTAAGTTAGGGGGAATTACGAGAGTGAAACTGATGATGTTTTATGACACAAAAGAAATCAATAGAAAACTAACTATATGGATGCAGTAATTTTCTTCGATGAAGAGTAATTTTCTTTCTGAGCTAATCCACACACACCCAAAATCTAAAAAAACTAAGAATGCTTTAAAATGCAAACTAACCTAATTCAAGTCAAAATGATGATGCAAGATCCTAAATAACACTCACAAGAAAATGTGGTTCTTTATAGAGACAATAAGCCAATTTGAAAATGAAGAGGGAAAAAAATTAAAAAAAATCTCTCTCTAAAGTAAGGAGAACAAATTGCAAAAGATCACAATTCGCTTCTCAACAACAAAACAAAAGAAACCATAAACCAAAAGCTTGGAAAATGAAAAACAAAAAGCAATGTTTTTGTGTTTTTTCTTTTAAGGAAACAAAAGAAACTTTTTGAGGTCACAAAAGTACTACTAAAATTCGAAAGATCAAGAAATAAGTATAAGGAGTCTTCCAATCTCACAAGTTATAAAACTCGTGAATAAATGAAGAAAGACTAAAAACTTGTACAAACTGATCCGAACAACAACAAAATATTTCGACAAACCAAAAAAATGTCAAGAAATAAATACTTTCAAACTTGCCAAAAAGACTAAAAATTGCACGAAAAGCAACAAGGCCATAAAACAAGGAAAATCAAAGCAAGGGAATTTGAAATTTGGGCTGAAAATGAAATCAAAACCAATTTCTTGTTCTAGAAAACTAGAACATCCAAGAACTTCAAAAAGAAGCCTTGAACCCAAGACACAAACTAAAAACTTTCTTAAGAAGCAATCCTAGGCCAAAGAATACATTTTAGTGAGAAGGAGATTTTGAAAAAGAAAGCTTGTAGGAAAACTGAGTTCTCTAGACAACAGATCACCATACAATAGGATAAAACACCAGGCAATAGACCTAACTGGGAAAAATATTTGAAAAAACAATTCAAAAAATTGCATACGTGACTGTGTAAAGACACATAAGCATACATATGTGTTTCTAATACAAGAAACTCACGTATACACAAGTCTGCTTGAAGAAACCTACATGTATACGCGACTGTAACCTAAGAAAACAGCGTATACAAAGCTTAATTAGGAAAAAACAAAAATCAAAGTCCGATTAAGAAGATCAGACTTGATGCCTTAGACGCTAATGGATCAAACAACACTGTAAAAGCAAGCAATCAAGAAATTGAACCCTGATTGAGAAAAAACAACCCAAACTAGGAATAACAAGAATGTTTTCCCCATCAGAGTCTCCAATTCTGTTGTGGGTGAGACCACCCTAGGGTCTTGAGTTGAGGACCCCAACAAAGCGGAGGGCAAACCACAACAAGAAATGCTCAAGCAATTAACCTAAATGCTTATTCTACTAAATCATGTAAGAATGTCCTTACCTAGGAGTCCTACGTTTGAGTAGATCCCGCAGGGTGCAAACCCTCAGCTTCTCTTGATATCTTCGAAACCTAAAAATTATTCAAATGAAACATATACAGCAGTAGAAACATAAAGCATGTTCATGATATTAACTTTAAATCATATAAATGAATGAACAATTATGCATCAATGTAAAATTCATAAACGATTACAATATAAATAGATGCATAAACACATTTAATATCGGAAATAGAATAACATTCCTTTATTGAAGTTAGCTACAAGTAAAATGGATAAATATGAGATAAGTCCTTCTCTGGCTCCAAGCGGAATTGTCCTCCAGATTCGTCCTTTCCTGACCTCAGCAATCTTCCTCCATCACTAGTACAAGGATATCTTCAAGAAAGATGAAGGATATCTCCAACAAGGAAACAAGGGTTTCCTGAAGCTTTTGGGAGTGCAGGAGGCACAAGGATTTTGTCAGACTCGATCAGGGATAATATCACTATAGTATCAATATCTCATATCTTCTCCCTTAAGGCCTTCCCATGGAGGTTTATTTTTACTTCTCCAAATTAGTTTTTTCAGTTGGGAAACAGTTGGGCCACGAGCAATAGGAGGTGAGTAACAGATAAAACCCATGAAATCCGCCCAAAATTAAGGAAATTTAATTTTTTAAAGTGTTTTAACATATGTATGTGGGTTGGGTACATGCTGACCCACATGTACACGCTTTTACCACACGGAAAAGTAGCGTATAGGGAATAAAACATAGTTTTTTAAATTTTGGACCAAGTCTGGAAGGAGGGTTGCCATAGGCCATAATCAAAGCACCAGATCTACCAAGAGTGGTAAATGGTGTTATAACATGTCTGTGATGATGAATGCCCAAGTGCATCAAACGATCTTTGAGTTTCTCAAGAATATTCTAATTTGAAATATTTAGATCTTCAATCTGATTTGGTCAAAGAAGATGTTCTTATGGAAAATTCTTCTTCACCTCACTATCCCTTGTGCTCTACTGTTTGTAATGGATTAACTTGTGAAGAATACACTCCAATCTCTTCAAGTTCATCATATAATGCATTAAATTATGGATTGACACAGTGTAGTGAGGTTATCCATAATGAAGAAGAAAGAATTGAGGTCATCAAGTATCCATTCTAGTGATGCATGAAGAAAATACTTTTGTTAAGGTTAATCATGAGATTTGTCTAGTATATCCATCCTTAGATGTGCAATTAGAAGAACTTTATGACTTGGGCAATATATTTGTTGAAGTTGATGAATTTGATCAAATCAGTGATGTAGATGGCTTCCATATAGATAGTAGTGATCTTATGAAAATTATTAGTAGTAGCTATCCACACAGCATGCATGATCTCATTCAATCTTCAAAATGCCATTCCATAATCCTTGAAAGTTCTGGGACTTATTAGGAATTTGAGGCACTTCAACTTTCGTTGATAGTTATGTCAGGTTCTCGTAATACTAATAGGATCTCTAAACTAAGTTAGATATGGATTTTCTCATAAAATTATTTTCTTTGCATGGTTTCACTGAATGAAAATTCCTTCTTGGAATATCTTCAGTATTTTGGACATAGCTCTTTTGAATTTCAAGATTTAGTTTCTGATTGAATTAAGGATTCTATTTAAGTTGTTTCATATTCATGCAAATATCTTGTATCAAACTCAGGTTTGGAGTGTATGTATTTCATGGACACACAAAGCTGTGAAGCTCATCATTTTAAATATTATCATTGGTTGAAGGATTCATGCTTATCAGATACATCTGAAAATAATCATCTCCTAGTTTTTCTTGTGAATGTTACAATGCTAATCATTTTCTTCATGACATGAGTTTTTTGTTGAATCAAGTTCCTCTTTTTCATCTATTGCATCTTGACTGGTTTCATGTATTTTCTATACTGACGTTCATTTTCAATTCTTTTGATGATTTGGATGCTAATTTAGTTTGTAACTAAGTACAAGGAAGTGGTTTGTCATGTTCAACATTTGAGGAAGATGATTATGTTGTTCAAAGCATTTACAAAGATCTTAAAAATAATCTATATTTGTTGTCTACTAACTAAGAATCTTATTCCTTAATCAATCCATCTAATCATAAAGCTAGTTCTAGTGACTGCTATTCCACTAATCATTTTCCTACCAGTATATCGAATGATAATTTATTTACATCAATTGACCTATGTTGTTTGTCATCCCACGATTTAGATACTTGTCAAGCAGTTGAGGTACTTCAACCTTCGCTAATGGTTATGTCAGGTCCTCACTATCTTGACAAGCCTTTTGAATATGATTAGATTCATTTTCCCTTACAAGATTCTCATCCTAACTCCATTTCATTAATTGAAAATTCATCTTCTCATGGGTTTCAGGGTTTTCAAGAGGATGGTTTTGAATTTCATGACCAAATCTATGTCTAGTTGGAAGCATCTTACTTAAAAAGCCCTTATGCTGACAATAAGCTTCGATCTTTCCTAATTCTTGCTAAGCAAGATAACATATATGAAGGTGCATTCACATTAAGATTTCGAGGTTTGTTTCATTGTTCTTCTAATCGAAAAGGTAAGGTTGTAGCTTGGTTAAGGATTGCACATATTTCTACATCTAGAAAATACCTTCACTCTTTTGTGCAATCTATTCAAGTTCTTATCCTTCCTTTTGTACATTATTATATATCGGTTTTAATTAGTGTTATCTTGGTGTTTGCAGGTCAAGAGCAGTTACAATGGTTACATTGGAAGTTTCATTACACTTGACCCTGAACTTCTAGTTGGTTAGGTTAGGAGTAGGTCCAGTTGTATTCCAGATTCCTTTTTCGCTCATCCTGCACTCACTCTCCATCTAGTCTCTGCATTCCTTTTGTTTTCTTATTTTGTCTTGCATGTTGTTTTTTAAGTTCAATCCTCCATTTGATTTGTCTGTTTGGTCTTGTGTCCTTTTTTGTCTTGTATTTTCATTTATGTTTTGTTTAATAAAAATTTACATGAAAGATAATCCTTTTGGCTCAAAAGATGATGTGGCAAAGATTTAAAAGGGAAATTGTGATGACGAACAAATCTTGGAAAATCTATCATCCTTTTCTCTATTTGGGTTTACATATCTATTAAAGGCAATGATGTCTAAATGGAAAATACAATCCATTCGAATGGAAAGCCTTTGGTCTAACTATGAAGCTGTATCTTTATTAGGATATTGATTCTAAATCTTCCTTGTATTAAATGGTGTTTCAACATGTCAACTCAACTGAGTAGAGAAGGGAAAGGATAAAACTTAAAACTAGCATATTAAATTTAGTCATCATTCAAGTCCCTTAAACAAGGAACCAATCTCTATTTCAAATTAAATAAGTCGGGATCCCTCTTCCACCTTTAAATAAATATGTGACTTTGTACATTCTATTAGTAACTAAATAAAAGAGGTGAAGATGAGAAAGGCTTTCTGTGTAAAGAGGTGAAGCAAGCAACTTCTCTGGGGTACTAAACAAGCCTACTAGAAATGAAGCAATACTTGTGTTTCCTTGAGATGACTCACCGGGGTACTGAATAAGATCACTGGTAGTGGATCAAAACCAAGGAATGTGCTTAACTCTGATTATCAAAATCTCGGTACACTTATTATCCTTCTCCTTGATCGAAATAGTTGAGTTATGACTAGTCTCATGTTAATGTGTTTAAAGATAGGAAAGGAAAATAAGAGATAATGTCTTTAACCAGGATAAGTGGCAAGGCCAAGGTAATTTATATGGTGAATCAATATTTCGTTAAAGACTAATACTTTGCACTTAAAGGTAAGATCTGGACAGACAAGCTGAAGTTCTACCAGTGCATTGACAAGTATTGACAATGCGATCAACACGCTCCAAAATTTTGGCTACACTTGAATTTTGGAGCCTACTAAGGATCTTATGGTCAGTTGTTCTATGGTCACTTCATTTTCATTTGATGTTGTGCTAAGTGTTTTCCTAGTTTTAAGTGTCAAACTCACTTGCTCACACATGTTCAACCTTTGATGAATTCATAAGTGCACTTCTTTTATGCAAGCTTGAACAGGAATAACATAATTCATCAAGACAATGCCTGCGTAATGTTCAACCTATATTGATAGTTATTTCACACTCTCTATTGACAGTATCCCTCACTTTGATTGCAATTGTACTTCTATTTCGGTGATTTTTCCCAACTATTTCTTTTATGCACCTTTACTTTCACAAGTGTTGCTTTCACATTTGCGATTTTCATTTTTGCATGCACTTACTTTAACAAGTGTCGTTTTCATGTTATCTTTGCTCGAACATGTGTCACTTTCAATTTCTTTATCATTTGCAAGTGTCTTTTTCATGTTTTCTTACTATTGCAAGTGTCATTTCTAATTATTTTTAGTCTCGTATGTGTCGCACCTTTACACACCACTTGATTTAGTTCTAGCACACTCTTCTGCATTAAATGGTCCCACATATCATAAGGGTATGTAATAGACACATTCCTACAACTTAGCACACTTTTTGGTCACGGTCAACACTTTTTTTGCAACTTGTATTCTAAGTGTTGTAATATGTCATTTTAATTGTCGCACTTAGAAATAAGTGTTACTTTGTTGTCATTTCAAGGTGTGATTGATGTTCATGAGTCTTATGAATTCCTGTGGCTTATATTGATGGATTTCATGTGTGTGATCCATGTTTCAGTCTTGTTCATATGATTTTCCCTTTCTTACTCGACTAATCTCACACTTAGCTATTTTGGAGCTCTTCATGGTCCTACTACCCATTGCAAGTTATGAAAGCTTCAATCCTTCCCTTGGTGATGAGCACAACCTATTCATGAGCCTCATTGATCATATCTATTCCTCCCAGACTTGTGCACTAAGCCCTCTTCAAGCTCATCCCCTATGTATGCACATGAAATAACTTCAAAGAATAGTTGCCTAAGCCTTCTTTCTCATACTACTCACTACACTGAGTTTTGAGAAATTATTACTTGTATAGTGCATCGTGAATTTATAGTGGTCCTCTATAAAATAAAACTACACCATAGAAGGTGTCCTCCCTCTCACAGTGAAATAAACATCTCCTGGGCAAAGTGACTTACCTTTTGCTACTTATCTCAGTGAACTCAATTTCCTCTTACAAACAAACCCTACAGAAGAAAATTGTGCTAGAAAAGGGCCTAGATCACATTTATGGTAAATAGTGGGCCACTTTTGTGGAAAAGTACATTTTCCCCAAGCCTCTCCTTCCCTCTCAATGCATAACACAGTTCTAACCAACAATGACTCAACTCTTAGCCACTAGACTTGCCTAGTGTGTTGAAGACTTGCTGAGGCATCTCCCTCCTAGTGAATGGCACATTTTCAGTAGAAAATGGACCACTGTTGAGGAAAACGATTCTACCCTTTAGGTCTCACCTTCCTTCCTAGCATATGGCACAATAACAATGCTTAGTATTTCCCTCAGTATTGATTGTGGTACCTCTCTGCACCCAAGACTTGTCCTGTCTTTCCCTCTCACCACATGGTGTAGTCCTAGAGCATAGTGAGGTCTCCTCTCAATCACTATCAAGTCAAACTATGCTCTCACTTCCTTCTCCTCCCTTGATCCTAGCGTAAAGCAAAATTCTAGCCAACAAGCCCATAACCTCTATCCCTTGTACTTTCCCACTACTTTGGACCTTGAAGATCCCCTACTCATAGTGCATGGCATAGTTTTAGTGAACAAAGGTGCTTTCCTAAGCCATTGTTGGGCTCAACTCCGCCTTCCTCATCAAACCCTTCATTCTCAATCCTTTCAAAACCCTATCACAAGCAACTTCTTCCATGAGAAAGGTAGGGATAGAATAGATGGTTTTTCAGACCGATATTACCTTGTCATGAGTGATATTCATTGGGAGGTGTACCATCTCAACATGACAAGGTGATTGTTGGGTCCCTATAATACTAGTGATTACCCCATTACTATTGTAGTTGTACCCCTTATTAATATTGTTGTGCCCCTATTATCCCCATATTGTTATTACTATGCCCCATAGAATCCCTCTATTGTTATTTTTGTGGCTTTATATTATTATTGTTAGTTCGGCTGGGTTATATTGTGACTCCTTAGACTCCTATATATAGAAAGGAGGTTTTGTCATTTGAATCATCCAAGAATTGTTCATTTATGTAATGTAAAAGAGGTTGCCCCCTCGAAGAGGCTGAATTCTAAGGCGTTGATCTATCTTTTCTATCTTTTTCTTGAGCTGGTTTCATAACATTTGGTATCAGAGCTTTGGATTCTAGGGTTTCGCTGCTCCAAACAGGTCATCATGGCATTTTCACTATAAATTTTTTTCTGCGATGTTTCAGAAGTTTAAAAAAAAAAACCCATTTGAGAAGAAATCGCGCTGAACCTCGGGTCCGAATTTCAGAGTTGTTCGCACTATATTTACAGAGATATGATCTAAGGAAGTTGGTCTTTTTGTAGACTCTTGAATTAAATTCCAAACAGGTGACTTGGGGAAAAGCGTCATAACTTTCTCTCTGGGGATCGAATTGAAATTTCGTAGGAAGTTTGATGGCAAGGATCCCGCAACATGGATATTACCGATGGAGCAATTTTTTGATCTCAATAATGTGAAAAACACACAAAAGGTACGTATTGCAACTTTATATTTGGAACCAAATCAGTTTGTATGGTATCAATGGCTTTTCTCTCGTAAAAAACTTTATCACTTGGGCAATTTTTATGGAAGAATTGATATCACATTATGAGGATACAAAAAGCAACACTTTTTTTAGCCAATTGATAAGTCTCAAACAAAAGGGTTCAATAGTGGAGCACATTGAGGAGTTCCAAAAATTGAACATAAGGATAAAAGATATTCTGGAGGAGCATAGGATTGATGTGTTCATAGGGTCTTTAAAGGATAATATCCAACATGATGTTCACCTTTGGGAACCTGATTAATTAGAGAAGGCATTCAGGTTAGCAAGAAAAATGGAAAGAAAAATTATGGCAACCAGGAAGCATACCACTCACAACTATAAAGACGGAAGTGTTTTTGCCGCTAGTCTTCCACAACCTATAAGGTTGACACCACAAAAATTGGAAGAAAAAAGAGCAAAAGGGCTTTGTTACAGTTGTGATAGCAAATACACTAAAGGTCATAAGTGTGCTGAGAAGAAATTGTTCTACATAGATTGTGAAGAGGAAGAAGAAAAGGAGCAAGAAAGGTCAAAAGAAGAGGATATACTCCAGGAATAAAGCCTAGATAAAGAAGAAATGAATCCGACCATATGTTGTAATGCATTGGCGGGAATTACCACTCCTCAAACCATCAAGATAGAAGAACAAATCAAGAATAAAAAGGTAATAGTGTTGATTGATTCAGGAAGTACCCACAATTTTATTCATTGTAAGGTAGCAAGAGAATTGAATTGCTTCTTATATCCAGCACCAGAGTGTCAAGTGATGGTTGCAAATGGAGGAACAATAAATTGCTTAGGAAAATGCCATAATATCAAGCTATCCATGGGAGAATATGTATTTACTAGCCCAATGCTTTCCATTCCAATGGGAGGTGCTGATGTTGTACTAGGAGTCCAATGGCTACAATCCTTGGGTATAATAGCTTTTAATTTTCAAGAACTTTTCATGAAATTTTCTGTGGAAGGAAAGGAAGTTGAATTAAGGAGTATTGCAGGGAAACCGGGAAAGATAATCAGCTCTAACGGTATGAAAAAGCTTCTAAAAAAGGAACAAAGAGGTGTAATTGCACAATTATGTTCACTAGATGTGTCCACAGTGGAATCATCTATTTCTCTAGATCTCCAAAAAGTCTTGGACAATCATTCCAAGGTATTTGAGACTCCCAAAGGTATCCCACCTATTCGTGATCATGATCATGCTATTCATATGATTCCAGGAAGTGTTCCTCCAAACATCAGGCCGTACAGATATCCCTATGCCAAAAAGAGTGAAATTGAATGTATGGTTGTAGAAATGCTAGAGGCTGGTATAATTCAACCAAGTCAAAGTTCTTTCTATGCTCCAATCGTATTGGTGCACAAGAAGGATGGATCATGGCACATGTGTCTGGATTATAGGGAGCTCAAAAAGCTCACTATTAAAGATAAGTTTCCCATTCCTGTCATTGATGAATTACTGGATGAATTGCATGGATCAATTTACTTCACCAAGTTGGATCTTCATTCAGGATATCATCAAATCAGAATGAAGATTGAAGACATTCCGAAAACAACATTTAGAACTCATGAGGGTCATTATGAATTTTTGGTCATGCCTTTTGGCCTTACCAATGCACCTTCAACATTTCAAAGTTTGATGAATTCAATTTTCAAACCATTCCTTAGAACATTTGTGTTAGTATTTTTTGATGATATACTAATCTACAACAAGTCTTGGAAGGATCATGTTGAACATGTTGACAGGGTGCTACAACTATTGGAGGAGAAACAATTATATGCAAAAAGATCCAAATGTTTCTTTGGAGTACAAGAGGTGGAATATCTGGGTCATATTGTATCCCATGAAGGAGTTAAGGTAGACCCTAGCAAAATTAAAGCCATTAAGGAATGGAAAATTCCCACCTCCATAAAGCATCTGCGAGGATTTCTCGGGTTGACAGGGTATTATCACAAGTTTGTTAAGAATTATGGAAGAATAGCAGCACCTCTAACAACATTATTGAAGAAAGATGCATTTTCATGGACTCCAGAAGCAACAAAGGCATTTGAACATCTTAAAGAGGCAATGTGCCAAGCATCGGTCTTAACTACACCGGACTTCAAAAAAACCTTTATTGTGGAATGTGATGCTTCAGGAAATGGAATTGGTGATGTTTTAATGCAAGATGAAAGACCCATTGCTTTTGAAAGTTGTCCAATCAAGGGAAAGTTTTTACACAAAGCTATTTATGAGAAGGAAATGTTGGCAATACTCCATGCACTTAACAAATGGTGACCCTACCTAATGGGAAGACACTTCAAGGTAAAAATGGATCATGATAGCCTTAAATACTTTTTATAACAAAGACTATCCTCTGAATAGCAACAAAAGTGGGTCACAAAGATGTTGGGTTATGACTTTGAAATCATCTACAAAAAAGGGAAGCAAAATGTGGTGGCAGATGCACTCTCAAGAAAGGATGAGGATGTGGAAGCATTGTTGTGCACCATTTCTATTATCCAACGAGATTGGATAAACAAAGCAAGGGAGGAATGGAAGAATGATGAAGAAGTGTGGGCACTTATTTGAAAGTTACAACAAGATTCCAGTATGTCTGATACATTTAGCTGGAAAAATGATTCATTATGGTACAAAGATCGCTTATACCTCTATAAGAATTCCTAGCTAAAACAAAATATTCTTATGGAATTGCACACTTCTCCCTTAGGAGGGCACTCAGGATTTTTAAAAACTTACCACAGGGTTAAGAAGGAAATTTTTTGGGATGGCCTTAAATCATATATTCAAAAGTTTGTGGCGGAATGTTTGGTTTGCCAACAAAATAAAGTTGAAACAATTAAGACACCGGGTCTATTACAACCTTTATCCATTCCAAGCAATGTTGGGAGGAGGTTTCAATGGATTTTATCACAGGTTTACCCAAGTCTGAGGGAAAGAGTGTCATCATGGTGGTAGTTGATAGACTTACCAAGTATGCACACTTTTGTGCATTATCACATCCATTTAAAGCCAGTACAGTTTCTACTGCATTTATGGAAACAATTCAAAAGCTACATGGAAACCCAAAGATTATTGTAAGTGACAGAGATCCCATTTTCACTGGAAATTTTTGGACAAAATTATTTTCTTGTCTTGGTACTCAGTTAGCTCATAGCTCATCTTATCATCTTCAATCTGATGGGAAAACTGAGATAGTAAACAAATGTTTGGAAGGATATCTTCGTTGCTTTGTATCTGATAAACAGACACAATGGGTCAAATGGTTGCCTCTAGCTGAATGGTGGTATAACACTTCCTTCCATACAGCAACAAAAATGACCCCATTTATGGCACTTTATGGGTATCAGCCACCAGCCATCACATCATATTTAAGAGAAAATTCTAAGGTTCAAGCAGTGGAATATCACATTGAACATCAACAAGAAGTCCTCCAACTCTTAAAGGATAACCTCGTGTTGGCACAGAATAGAATGAAACAACAAGCAGATCAACATCGTAGCGAAAGAAGTTTTGATGTAGGTGATTGGGTATTCCTACGGCTACAATCATATAAGCAAATGTCCCTCAAGCAAGCTAAGAAGGATAATAAATTATCACCAAAGTATTATGGTGCATACAAGGTGTTGCAAAAGATTGGTACTATGGCATACAAATTGGAGCTTCCTGCAGCTTCTCGATTGCACCCAGTTTTCCATGTTTCATGTTTAAAGAAGGTTATAGGCGACAAGCTCCCAGTTCAAACAATATTGCTAGAACTTGACAAGGAAGGAAAAATTATATTGGAACCGGAAGCAGTCACAGAAACAAGAACTCGACAGCTACGAAATCGATCAATTTCGGAGTATCTTATCAAGTGGAAGAACTTATCCGCTGAAGATTCCACATGGGAGGATGAGAATTTTATACAAAAGCATCCAGAACTTCTCAAGCGTTGAGGACAACACTTTTTTGAAGGAGAGGGGCATGTTGGGTCCCTATAATACTAGTGATTACCCCATTACTATTGTAGTTGTACCCCTTATTAATATTGTTGTGCCCCTATTATCCCCATATTGTTATTACTGTGCCCCATAGAATCCCTCTATTGTTATTTTTGTGGCTTTATATTATTATTGTTAGGTCAGCTGGGTTATATTGTGACTCCTTAGACTCATATATATAGAAAGGAGGTTTTGTCATTTGAATCATCCAAGAATTGTTCATTTATGTAATGTAAAGGAGGTTGCCCCCTCGAAGAGGCTGAATTCTAAGGCGTTGATCTATCTTTTCTATCTTTTTCTTGAGCTGGTTTCATAACAGTGATGATCAAGGAATATGTCAAGGAGAATGAACAGAGAAGCACTTGCAGAGAAGGAGCATAAAGAATAAGCATTATGAATACATGAAGCAGATCTTGGACCATGATAGAATGAAGACATTGCATGATAACTCAAAAGGTCTTGATGATGATATAAGACCCTTTGGAGGGTGGAGATGAAGAACAAAACACATCTTTCATGAATATTGAAGACAAAGTAGCAAAGGGAGTAGCTTGGCATTGCCACATCATCATGGAGTTCAATGTCATCATTATGAAGATGTGACTTGAACAAGTGTCATCACAATGTCATATGTCTCCATGTGTCTTGCCACATCATCATGTGGAGTGTAATGCTGTATTTTGAAAGAAAATGACAAACTGTAAATGTGTGGAAGTATAAGAGTCACATGTGGAATATGAAAAATTATATGTGGACAAACGAGTTAAATAGAAGTTTTAAGGTCATATTAGAAGTCCAATAGTCATGAGGGTAGTTCAAGAGTCATGGGGATATGAAAGGTCATTCCTCCTGTTATAAAGAAACCTCATAACTCAAACCAGGGGATTTTAGAGGCTTAGGTTTTGGAAAGCTAGATTTAGCTTCTCTGATTTGACATAAGAGTGAAGATCATTCCTTGGAGAAGTAAGAAGAGACTTAATGTTCCACTATTGGACCTAGTGGCTCACCATTGTAACTATGTAGTTGGATCTTTCACCTAATAATTGAAGCTCATTGAGCCGACACACTTCCATGCATATATTGTGAATGTTTTAAGACTATTCTTTAGATGTTTGCAGTATATGATGACATTCTTTTGTGCTAAAGAATTTACATTATTTCTGTGGCTTTGATGCTTATCTCTTGAATGTATGTTGTATTTTCTTTCATGAATCATTGTTATCTTGTGAAATAATTTGTTGGTTGATCAATGAATCTTTCCTTACTCTCGTGTGTCTCTCTTAGGATAGTACTATTACTTTCCTTCTAAAGACTCACTTTTGTCTCACCTCTCATGAAGGCCTCCTTTTACACATTGCAATTGGTGTTTCATAGTGTCAAATTACTTGCTAATTTCAAAGGTTATGTGTTAATATGGCCAAGAAAAACCTTAAGTTATGGTGGTCGGGTTGACACTCTAGATGGGGTTCCTACTCCAAACCATTTGAGTTCTAATTGGGACTTCACATCAAAGAGACCCCCTATATGTTGGCAGTATCCAACACCATCAACACTAGTGTAACTAGTCAATTCCAAAAGGCATCAATTCATGATAAACATTAATACATCTCACATTACCAAAGATTAAAAAAATCATAAAAATTAACTAAATTATAAATTTATTATTATATTATTATTAATTATAAAAATAATTAATATATGAGTTAAACATATATAAATTTAAAAAAACATGTCAAAAGTTTTTTAGTATGGAGATTCATCCCAATCTATCAAGGATATTCTTAATATATAAATAGACTTTTTTAGAATACCATGGGCCAATATCTCCTCGATGAGGGTGTTATTCGAGGTTAATGGGGGAGTTGGGGATTGTGCCTGCCACCCCATGGAAAGGTTAGTAATAAATGATAAGGGTGGTGTGACCATCCTTATTCATGCTTAAGCATGAAATCCTATGTTATCACTCATCCCATGGCATATAGACCATGAAGAGGGAAAGAAGGGAGTCAAGACCATGGGAGTAATGGAGTTTTCAAAAAAAATCTCGGGGTTTTGAGAAAGATGGCTTAGTCTAATGCATGGAAAAATTCCACGGTGGTAGAAACGACTGGTTTCATCTATATTAGGGCATAAATTAGTGGCCTAGCCATGAAATGATGGGGTGTTATGATATTATTAGACAGATGCATAGTGTGGGTTATTTAGAGAGAATTTTGTTGTGGTCTTGATGAGGATTGGAAATAAGAAAATCTGCTAGGAAATTTGTACACTCCCTGGACATCAACCTCTACAGCTTGGATAATGTCAGGGTTGTTGGGTCGTAGGTCTACTATTCAACTAGTTGTTCTCATCATGGGAAGGTTAGCGCATTCTGGGTAACTCTAAATTACTTTCATACTTATCAACTTGATGCTAGTATTGTGCCTGACATTTGTTTTTACTTCCGAGTTTGTTTTCTGGTGATTAATTCTAGAGTGGGAATCTTGCGTTGGCTTTGATCTTATATATTCAGGTTAATTCTAAGCCTAGGGTTCTACCTAGGCTCTGGGCTGATATTATAATGCCAATTTATTGTAATCATAATTACTAGTCTTGATATAGTTTTTACCGTTTCGTATTTCTATACTAGAATTAGGTCTTTCCCTCTATATGCCTTTTTATTTTGATTCTGTTGAAATTCTTGATTGTGAGTTACTTGGTTTCCAATTTCTTGCCACCTATCTAGCTCAATGTTGTGGTTAGGAGGTTACACTTGTCTACCAGCATGCATCACTAATGTATGAGGAGTCATCATAAGGGGGGGCAAGATAGTAGGCCTCAAGGTTACACTTCATCAAACTCTTAATTCATGTTATGTTTTCTTACTGAGCCGTATTTTGGGATTTGATGGTTGATACTATTATTATGATTAAGTTGTTAATGTGTTAGAATTTTGGAACAATTACTCTATGGGTAGGTGGTTAAAAATATTTGGTTTCCCTTTGAGCAAGTTGAGAGCACCTACCAAAAAACATGTTTATGATGGACATATGACTAATGTACATGGTTGAAATGATTTTGTGAGGCAATACAACACCAACTTACATTTTTATTTACCATGGGCCAATACCATGGCTTATCAATACCATATTCCTAAAAACCATAACTCGTTCCATATGATACTTATTTATATGCCTTTTTTTTAATTAATCAATTTAATTAAATGGGTAGAAAGGGCATAGCTACTTTTGAGATAAGTTTCAAACTTTAATCTATAATTACTACTAAGAATGTTCTAGAATATAATGTGGACGTTAAATCTCTACCATCCACCTAATTAAATTAAAATTATGGAACTCCTATTCCAAAATAGACATGCTTATTGACAAAATAAACACTAACTCAATGATATAAATTAAATGACTTGTAAACATAGATAAGCATCAATCCATAATAAACATCAAAACAATTACTTCATAATACATTTGACATTACTAAAATTAATAAAAATCATAAAAACTAACTAAATTATATATATATAAACAAACATGGAACAAGATTCTTAACTAAGAAGATTATTAAATAGGTTTTGTTACAATACTATGAGATGATACCAAGGATTATCAATACCATATGCCTAACCAACTAGCTAACTTCATATGAAATTTTTTAATCAATCAATTTAATTAAAATGACAAAAAATGCATAACTACTTTGGAGATAAATATCAATATTAGCTAATCCAAGTAGCTCAATGATTACTATTACCTTCCAAATATTTTCCAAGGATGAAATGATGCTTGTGATCGTACAAAAGAACTTACATTAACCGTTTAACTCAATCCTACAACAAGAAATCATTAATACTAAATCGAGAAGTAGAAAGAAATAAAAACAAGAGATGCATGTGAATAAGTAGTGAAAAGAAGGAAAGAAAATGATATGAAAGGGCTCTGAGGCTCCTGGGATGGCCAAGCCCAAGGAAACTCAAAGACCTATGGAGGAGAACAAGATTTAGAAGTTGAACATGACACCGATCTTTGTTAATTTCATCAATACAATTACATCCCTGCAAAAAAATACAATGGAGCTGCAAAAATATGATTTCTCTCCATAATAACACTAATATAAATCTATCCCTAGAGGTAAATTCAACTTGATACTTATAAAAAATGATTAGGAATCATTCCCCATAAATGGATGAAGCTTTCCCCACCAAAATCCCTTAATTAGTGGATCTGGTCCCCAATACTAGGAATCTACATTAAATGGTAGGGAACACATTCCTAGATTTTCTCAATCATTGGAGTTCCACAATCTCTACCATAATTCCATAATATCTTGTTGATTTATTATTTATTATTGATCATCCTGTAGTAGGGAACAAGTCCCTAAATTATATCTTTGTCCAAATCTTCATAATCTGCCTAATATTCTTATAATATTCCACAAAAATAAATAATATTAGGCACAAATATCCAATTTTTCATAAACCTTCCTAATGAATATATTAAAGTTAAGAATAAGTTATATAATACATAAAGAGAGGTTTAATGTGTTGAAGGATGGTCATAGGCCTTAAACTATTGTTTAATTTAGAGGTATGAGCCTTAATTTATGTCTAATTCAGAGGCCCATCAATAACTCATCAACACTATGGCTAGTTCATGGTATTCACATTAAAAGAACATAAACAACCATTAAAATTTCCACCATTCAAGGGTTAAACCTTACTCATCGTTACTCAAGACTATGCATCAATAGGACATTACATTAGTACTTCATAGACATGTATAATATTCACATGTACAAGAGCATGAGGAAATACTTATATTATCAAATGAGTATGGAAACTGAGATTGGGACTAGAATTTTACACAAAAAACTTAGACAAGTTGCTGCCAATAATTTCTTGCAACTATCACCCTCAAGCCTAAATATAGATCTTTAGGAGGAGTGGTTATAGGATAAGACCAATGCTTCTCACTGAAACAAGGACTACAGAGGCCCAACAATCTCCACCCACTAGCTACTCATTGTAGTCAATTGAAAAAAGGGAATCTAGAGGTCCACGGGCCTCCACCCTTCAACTAATCAATGAAAAATATAGCTCTACTATTCTTAGGATGAAATCGGGAATCTAGAGGCTCAACTACCTCCACCCACTAGCCAAACAAGGGAATCTAGAGGCTCTCACCTCCACCCTTAAACGACCAAGGGAGTCTAAATGCTCTCACCTACACCCTCAAGAAACCAAGGGAATCCAGAGGCTCTCACCTCCACCCTTAATCAATAATGGAATCTAAAGGTTTGACACCTCCACCCTCAATTAACAAGGGAATCCAGAGGCTCCACGTCTCCACCCTCAGACAACCAAGGGAATCTAGAGGCCCGAAACCTCCACCCTCAAAGGAATTATATAGAGTAGTTCCACCCAATCTCAAGAATCTATGATTTAGTGTAAAAACCAAGAAACAAGTAGGGGAGGCTACAAAATCTCCTAACTAGGAATCCAAGGAAAAAACCTCCACCTAAGCCATCAAAGGAATCCAAGGTAAACCATCTCCACCCTCTAGCCATATGGGAAATCTAGATACTATTGTTCTCACCTTAAATATGTTCTTCCATCCTCTCAGTGCTTAACCAAAAGATTTCTCTTCTTTTTTCCCTCTTGTAACAATGCAAAGCTTCCAACATTCTTCTTTTGTTCTCTCTTCGTTCTCCCTCTGTAACATAGTTATCTCCTCTCCCTATGATATTCTCCTACATTCCACTCCCCCCTCTAGTAATCGATTACAAATCTATTTCTCTGTGACTCTCTGTTGCGGTGGTACCCTTTCGATTCGTCGTGGGAATATGATATGACCACATTTTCCTTCCACTTTCGTTTGATGGACTTGGTTTGTTAGACCTGCCAGTGTAGCCCATGCTACCTCATAATTTTTTTCCTTTTTTTCTTAAGTTATTTCCAAACAATCGATGCTCCTATCCTCATATCCAACTAAATTAATGCATGTAGTCATCCCCATTAAGGCCACTAGTTTACCCATTACTGATATGCATATTTCTTCCTTAGTCTCCCAAGAAACCTCCTCCTCAAACTCTGAAATATGTGTCCCATATTAGCCTTTTATATTTATATGTATACACACACACACAAAACAATATTACAATGTTTGTAAGAGGGTGAATTTTCCCAAAGGGCTTGTCACATTACCTAAATTAGATGTTTATATTTGTAATTTGGTAGTTGAGCTACCTAACTGCCATCAATTATGAGAAAATAATGGGAAGTGATACCAGATTGCTATATAGGTATGGGATATGTACCATTTGGAACCTTTTGAGTTGACCATGTATCCTAAGGACCTTGAATCCTCATACTGGGAGTGTGTGTGGGAGTAAGTGAAAAAGAGAGAGAATAAAAATGAGTAAAGAGTGTGTTGATATGTGACTTGTAGAGAGTGTGTGTGTGTGAACCTGAGTAACTCATGGAATGAAATAGAACCATACATGGATGCTCAGATTGTGGCTCTAACTAAAAGGTGACGGAAAAGTCCTTCTAAGATGCAACAATCCATGTGGAATTACATTTTGTTTGATTTTCTTGGGAAGTTTGTGTGGAGGCTTTCAATCTGATCTATAGGGACATAATGAATTGTTAAGAAGGCTTGTTGGATCTATGCACACAAGAATTAAGAAAAGGAAACTACTGAGGGATTGGAATATTAGAGAAGGAATCGTTTGTGCCATGTAGGTCTAGTGTGGAAACATTATGAAAGACAACATGACCTGGATCAATGGTTGAAAAACAACACCTTGAATTCTCATGTATGAAGGAAAATGGCCTTCATTTTTTATACCACATTGAATCCTTGATATTACTTGAGTGAGCATTCTTCTAAAAAAATTAGATCTGGATCGAGAGTGGCCATATGCAAGAAATTATAGCATAGTAGAGCCTATGGTTGGGTGGACAGTGGATCACCCTTCTTCAGTTTCCAACAATTTAATTAAAATGGATAAATGTATTTATTTTCTCTGTTATGAAAATGAAATTGTTCTTTAATGTTTCATGATTATTGCTATGCTAGATTCTTGAGTGTGTTTGAAATGACAAGCTTAAATTCATGGTGAATGGTGTTTGGTTAATTGTTGTAAATTCATTTACTAAGGAATTTTTTAAGAATAATAAATCTTATAATTATGTTCAGGCCAAGGGCCAGGTTGAAGCTGTGAACAAATCCTTTAAAGTCATCCTACAAAGGACGATTAACAAAGATAGGTCCAATTGGCACATCATGTTGTATCCAACACTTTGGGCATACCGGACATCAATTAAGACTGCCACTAGCTTTACTCCTTTTCAACTGGTTTATGGGTTGGAATATATCTTTCCTGTTGAAAGTGAAATTCCTTCTCTTAAACTAGCTATTGAACTTCTTCCAAAGATTTGTAGTCTCGAAGAGCACCTTGTTCATTTGGAGCATCTTGATGAGCAGCATCGAGATGCTGCCACAATAAACGAAGCCCACAAAAAGAGGGTAAAAACTAAATATGATAAAGTTGTCCATCCTAGAAATTTTTTTGAAGGTGACCTTATCCTGGTCGATGGTCAAGACAAAGATGCCTTGGGGGTAGTCAAGTTTAAGTCTATGTGGTACAGTGCCTTTATTGTCAAATGAGTTTTAAAAAAGGAAGCACATGAATTGATTGACTTTGAAGGAAACAAGTTGGCAGAGCCCAGAAATGGGCTCTACCTTAAGAAGTACTTTTCTTAGGCTTTGGCCGAGCAATTACTTGTTTGTATATACTGTATGTTTGTACATATATATCTATCAGTTTTAGTGATGTCGATGTTTTTGATCTTCTTTGGCAGGTATTGATGAACGATTCAATATATTTAGGGTTTGTCGATGGTGTGAGTAGGCATACTTGGAACCTTGATTCCGTAGCGTGGGTGATTTATTATCCATCAAGCCAGTTGATGGTTTCGAGAGTAGTATGTATTGATCCTGCTTCGAATAATATTTCCGAATATACTGTTGTTATTAATTTTCTATCCGAAGCAATATATCTTGATATTGATTCGTTAATGGTTTATTTAGATTCACAACTGATGGTATTTATCGAGTATGAGATCCCTATTTGTATCGCCAATTTTTGAGAGTGTGATTGTTGCAATGATCATCTGGTTATATCACATTTGTTCACGTTCCATGATCAGAAAATTCCTTAGCAGATTCTATTGCTAATCAAGCATTAGATTGGCATATAAATCTTTCAACAAATTAAAAAACATAAAAAATAATCGAAATATCATCTATATATATGATCATCATAAAATCGTCTGTATATAGATAGAGTGTTTGTGTCCAAAATAATATACAAAAATTCGAGACAAAATGCCCTACAAAATTTGGGCTTATGCCCATCATCATGTCTAATCATAAAAGGATCTGATCATCTATCTATCTAGCTCAGGATGAGAAGCTAGAAAATAAACAACAACATTGGCCACATGTTGAAATAGTCACACCCAGTCCCTTAGGTTTTTCTTTTATTGGAAGGGATATTCATTCACATGAATTTTGGCCATTCCAAGCAATCCCCATGGACTCATTAATGCTTTGGATGAATGATCTGGCTGGTACTCCTACCACGTGACGCTGCATCTCCCCCAGTAAGTCCTCTATGGCTATCATGGGTACTTGGTGAGTCAGTCTCACCAAGTTCCTCTAAACTGCATGGAGAACTCTCTTAGTCTCAGCTACTGCCCCTTCAACATCTCTTCCACGATGCCTATGTCGAGGAAATCCATCAAGTCTCACTAGTCATACATCTGAAACATGATCAATATATTTTGTAAGTGTCTTATCTCATCAAAAATATTTTTAATTCATTTATATTGAAAATCCAAAAATTAAAAACTTGAAAATTAAAAAATTAAAAAATCATTTATACCTATGGCACCCCATGCTGCATTTGGTGGCAATACTAGATCCATATCTTGAAAATCCATTCCGACATAGGGGTAGCCATCAATTGCAATGACTTGTTGATCCCACCAAAGGAAAAACTCATCATCAAAAGTCATCCTGGGGACCTCATCAGCCCCTAGGCATTTCAACAAGTCGGCCCATCTTCCCATCCATGGATCCCTCAGGCTACTGATGGTCGATAATACCTTGGGACGAAGCCTAGGTAATTTCTTAAAGAAGAACAAGCATAAGATAGTGAGATATCCAAAATTCTTTGTCTGACCCTTCTGTATGGAGGTGAGTTGGTTCTTCATGTTGGTCAACAGAGGTGTGCACCAATCAAACACTGTAGTGAGACATTCCACTACTAGGCTCATGGATACATGTGAGGCCTAATGTAAAGCAACGGAACCATTTACCCTAGTGATGGTAAACAGTAGGATTTTCAAGGATAAACTCTCTACGTGATTGATTGGAATCTGACTTCCAACCTTTTCAGGATGACCAGGACAGTATATGTGGATGTAGTCTTCTACACTAAGACTACCTCTCGTCCTTCCAGTAGAATGCACTATCTCTCCCCTTTGAGAAAGAATGGTAATGAATTAATATCTTCTATCTCAATCCTTAGGGGCATCTGATCAAGCATCATCTTCTACACTCTAGTTTTGAGTTAGCAACTCAAGCAATCGAGTATTCGCCTTCATGTTTGGCATTTTAAAGAATTTTAACAAGCCACAACCTCTCAATGCATCTATGTCACTTTGATCTTCCATCACTTGGTTATCAATGGCACTATGCTCCCTTTCACACCAAGTAATTGTCATCCTGCCCAAAAAGATGTTTCAAATCATTAAATTCATGTTTAATTTTTTTTTTCTCGTGCACATGCGGGTTCCCTTTTTACACAGTCGCGTGTATGGCCCTTGTATATGTGGGTTACCCATATTCAAATTGCGTGTATGCAGAGTTGAAATTTTAAACATATTTTCCTACGGCCAAAATTATGAAAAAACATCTAAAAAGTATAAAAAATGACTAAAAGCATGATTGAAGGGTTACCTGGAAGTTTTGGAGTGATTTGAATGGTTGAATTTGATAGAGGAAGTTTTTTTAAGTTTTTTTCCACAGCTCCTTGATCAAAACACGAATGAAAAAAATGTGAGTCTAAAAGTCCTTATATAGGTTGAAAAATGAAAATTATTTTTTTGAAATTTAATTTCTATCTTATGGAATTTTTGACCTTTTGGCTTGGAGTTTCGGGAATGGGTTATTTTTATAGGAAATGTTGGAGACTTCTTGGAGAAATCACTTTGGTCACTTGACAGTAGACTCATCATGGAAAGTATCATTTTCTTACTGGCATATAGGTTCTAGGGAATACAACTCTCCACTGCATTGTGCATCCTAGCCTCCATATTGTGATATTTTTTCCATAGGGTCCACCCCATCGTATCTTGACTCATAAACCATTTTCACTTGTCGACTTTAAAATCATGACGCGATGGTAGATGTTATAGACATATTTGGGCACTGAAACCCCAATCACATATGTCGATAAGCCAAGGGCTCTTAAGCCCCTAAAAGTGTTGTTTCACACCCTAAAGGATCATGGTCAACTGATTACATCATTTTCTAGAAGTTCTCCTTGAAAAATCAATCAGAACTAGTCAAAACTGGACCATACAGATTGCTCCATGCTTAGGGTGCGATGCATACTAGTTGTTACACTGGCCAGGTGTGATGCATACTGAAAGAGCCTTCTGTGGGGTGCAATGGGTGAGAGTAGACAAATGGAAGAGACAGTTTGCTAAGTGGAAACCCATAGAATCTTCTAGAAACTTCTCATATGACACTCTCCTCTCTGAATTTGCCCAGGGATGAGTAAGAGATCATGAAATATCCAAGTAGAACCAAGAACTATCAGTGAAATGACACTAATAAAAAACCTAGAAGCTGACTCATCCCTCTGCAAATATCTATAAATGGATCCCTCAGCTGAGACATTTGGAGGCTGGAATTTTGTAATTTGTAAGGAAGTGTTGTTGGTTTCTCTTTGAGAAGAAACATTGTATTGTTGGGTTATATTGCTTTTCATGAGGTGAAGAGGGCTTTCATGCTAGGAGGATGATGCTGGATCAGACAGCTGGGTTGTAATCCTCTCTTCTACTTCTACTATTAATAAAGTTCTTTGAGTTTTCCTCCATATAATTGTGTATTTGTAAATCTTGTTACTTGTGGATGCAATTGTATGGTTAATGTATTTTTGATTCTGCATTGTTTATGATATCATAGATCTCGATGCTTTGATGGTGTGTTGTTGCTTTGCCTCTACATATATTCTCTAAAGCGGGGCAATACAATAGAAATTGAAGTTGAAGTTATTGATGGAAACCTTGATTACAATATCCTACTGGCAAGGCCCTCGATTTATGCTATGGCTGCTGTTGTGTCAACATATTTTAGAAATATTGCATTTCCCTTCCAAGGCAGAATTACAATCGTTGACCAACTAACCTTTTTCCCCAAAAGTTCACAAGCTACGTGAAGCATTCCAATGATCCATGGAAGCTCTCAATCGCTTCAAAATGTCGGAGTAGGCCTCCTAAAATACCCTACCTTAATGGGTACTTTTGCTCTCCCACCTCCGAGTAATCTGGCAGAAGTGGCCACGGTGGAAACTTGTCATATGGTATCTTCTACATCAGCAAAGATTAAGAAGATTTTCGAACATTTTGTTAGCATGGATCATCGATAGGTATTGCCAACAAGCCCCATAGAAATTTTGTAGCAATCAATTTTCTTGGCCTAGGCGGCAAACTCAAATCAGCAATCATCAAGTGTTTGGATAGATAGGTCTCTAGAATATGGCACCTCTTCAGATCCTTGGTCACGTATACATTCTACAGACGAAGGAATCATTCAGTCAATGATGATAGGAGAAGAACCATGGGAAGATTACCACCATCATTCCCATCTTCAAGATAACGATGAAGATTATTCCAGCGACCTTGATCATCCTTTAGTTTTTGATTTTCTATCAAATACTGTAAATATGGTGGATTCCAAGAAAAATCTAGCCAATATTGAAGAAACTATCGCCATAAATATCTCGCCCAAACCTAATGTTGTAGAGAATATTCATGTCGGAAAATCTTGCTATTCTTTAGAATTGGAAATATACTTCACTCTCTTTCGTGAATTCATAGATGTCTTTGCATGGTCATATGAAGAAATGGTAGGCATTGAATCGAGCATCGTTGAACGTGAAATCAATATGTATCCAGATGTCAAACCAGTACGACAATGGCTTCAATAGGTTCACCTAAAGAAAGCCACTGCCATCAAGGCAGAAGTTGAAAAACTTTTACATGCTAGTTTCATTTATCCTGTTCCTCTAACTGATTGGGTATCGAATATTGTTCCTGTGATGAGAAAGAAAGGAACAATTAGAGTGTGCGTCGATTACAGGGATGTAAATCAAGATTGTCCAAAGGACAACTACCCTACACCCTTCATCGACTAGATAATTGATGAATGCACTGGATGCGAAATCTTTTCATTCATGGATGGATTTTCCGGATACAATCAAATAAACATCCACCCATAGGACCAATCGAAGACTACATTTATATGTCCGTGGGGCACATTCGCGTACCATAAACTACCTTTCGGTTTAAGGACTGCAGGGGAAACTTTTCAGAGGGCAATGAACTATGCCTTCCATGACATCAAACACATCATTCAACCATATCTCGACGATCTACCAGCTCATTCACGAAAGCAGACTGATCATCCGCAGCATTTGAGAGCTATATTTCTACATTGTCGACACTACAAGATATGACTCAATCCACACAAGTGTGTGTTTTGTGTCAGTTCTGGTCATTTACTTGGTTTTGTAGTTTTTGAGGATGAGATTTGACTCAACCCATGTAAGGTTCATGCAATCATCGACATGCCTCCACCTTCAAATTTGCTTCAGATTCAGAAACTCCAAGGGAAAGCAAACTTTCTAAGGAGGTTCATTCCAAATTATGCCGAACTTGCTAAAGGTTATACATGTCTTTTGAAAAAAGAAGTGCCCTTCAACTGGGATCAGGTTGCGCAAGCTTCCTTTGATGCTTTAAAGGATTCCCTAATAAAATCATCATTAATGTATGCTCCTGACTATCAAAAGGACTTTAACCTGTATCTTGCTGCAGCAGATACAACCATCGCAATGGTTTTAGTACAAGAAGATGATGGAATTGAACATCCAGTCTATTATTTAAGTCGAAACTTAAATGATACAGAAAGCAAGTACTCCTATGTTGAAAAGCTGGCTTTAGCAGCTGTTCAAGCAGTGCAGAGATTTCAACATTACATCCTCTTTTGCAAAACTACCATTCTATCAGATTGCAACCCTATGACCTACATTCTGTTGCGTCAATTACTAGGGGGAAAATATTCAAAATGGATAGCCATTTTGCAAGAGTTTGATTTGGAATTCACAAAATCCAAATCAAAGAAATCTCTAGTTTTCGCGGAGTTACTATGTGACCTCCCATCGTCGTCCAACGATTCAACATCTAAAGCATAAATCATGGATGAATCTCTATTTCTGATATCGTCAAGCGATCTGTGGTATGGAGATATACTAATCTATCTCTAAACCCAAACCTTTAGACCTAATACCTCTCACTCCAAAAAACGACATACTCGATACCAAGCCAAAGACTACATGATCATTGGTGATACACTTTACCGTTGTGGTGTCGATACAGTTCTGCGAAGGTGCCTCACGCATGAGGAGGTCGAAAAAGTCCTGAATGATTGTCATTCAGGTGCATGTGGAGGGCATCAATCTGGTTATGCTACTACACAAAAGATCTTATGAGCAGGTTACTTCTGACCTACTATATTCAAAGATTGCATAATCGCGGTCAGAAGTTGCCATGCTTGTTAGATCTTCGACCAAAAAACTAGACTACCACCCGCACCGCTGCATCCAGTAGTTGCTGTTGGGCCATTTTCCAAATGGGGCATAGATTTCAAGACATGTAACCCACGTCGGCTGGGGGACATGGGTATATCATAGTTGCAGTCGACTATTTTACAAAATGGGTTGAGGTGATGCCTACATTAAACAACAATGGCAAAACGGCTACTCTTTTCTTTTTCAATCATGTAGTCTCTAGATTTGGTGTTCCACAAGCGATAGTTATAGATCATGGATCACATTTTTGCAATCACATGATGGTTTAATTGGCTACCAAATTAGGACTGTCTCACGACAGTTCTACTCCGTATTATCCGCAAGATAACGGACAAGTTGAGGCCATCAACAAAGTCCTGAAGCGCATGTTTCAAAGGATGATTGGAGTCCACAAACAGAATTGGCACTTAATCTTATACTCAGCTTTCTGGGCATATAGGACATTGGTGAGGAATGCGTTCGGATTTACACCCTATCAGTTGGTGTATGGCCTAGAAGCGTTATTGTCAATTCAATGTGAAATTTCATCTCTCAAGCTCGCAGTCGATCTACTCCCCCAAACTTTGGAGGAAGAGCCTCGTTTCTTGGAACTAATCCAATTTGATGAAACACGTCATGATGCTGCTTTGGCTAACGAAGCTCATAAGAAATGAGTCAAAGCCCAATTTGAAAAAAATGTCAAACCCCGTGTCTTCTCAGAAGGTGACCTGGTCTTGCTATACGATTAGGAATCTGATAAATTGGGAGCAGGTAAGTTCCAACCTTTGTGGATGGGCCCCTACATTGTTAAACGAGTATTAGCAAAAGGAGCCTACGAGCTAGTATATTACGATGGGATTCCACTGTCGCAACCCTGAAACAGGTTGTATCTTAAGCGTTACTATGCTTGATTAAGTGTAGTAATCTCTTTATATGCTTTTGTTACATTTTTGTTTTCATCAAGAGTGATTATTTTGGTTAGGTATTCCACTTTGCATTTGTTGCAAATATCAGACCTGTTGGAATCATTCGTTGGATATGCAGACAGAGCTAGTCGTAGTACATGGAATCTACATCATTTCCCAAAAGTTCTCCCTAAAAAACCACTAAGAACTGGTCAAAACTGGACCATATAGACTGCTACATGCTTAGGTTGCAATGCATACTAGCTGTTACACTGGCCAGGTGTGATACATACTGAAAGAGCCTTCTGTGGGGTGTGATGGGCGAGAGTAGACAACTGGCAGAGACAGTTTGCTAAGTGGAAACCCAGAGAATCTTCTAGAAACTTCTCATATGACACTTGCCTCTCTGAATTTGCCCAAGGATGACTAAGAGATCATGAAATCTCCAAGTGGAAACAAGAACTATCAGTGAAATGACACTAATCAGAAACCCAGAAGCTAACTCACCCCTTTGCAAATATCTATAAATGGATCCCTCAGCTGAGAGATTTGGAGGCTGGAATTTTGTAATTTGTAAGGAAGTGTTGTTGGATTCTCTTTGAGAAGAAACATTGTATTGTTGGGTGATCTTGCTTTTCATGAGGTAAAGAGGGCTTTCATGCTGGGAGGATGATGCTAGATCAGACAGCTGGGTTGTAATCCTCTCTTCTACCTCTACTATCAATAAAGTTCTTTGAGTTTTCCTCCATATAATTGTCTATTTGTAAATCTTGTTACTTATGGATGCAATTGTATGGTTAATGTATTTCTGATTCTGCATTGTTTATGATATCATTGATCTCAATGCTTTGATGGTGTGTTTTTGCTTTGCCTCTATAGATATTCTCTAAAGCGGGACAAGTAGGAGAAGAGTGGCAAGCTCTATCAAGGGAGAGAGGAAACAAGCAAGGAGCCAAGCGGAAGATACAGGTTGGTGCTCTTTGCTTCTCTCTTATCTATTATACATAAAGGAATCTTGAAGCACTTTGAATTGTATGTTTCTAAGATAGCTACCCATCTTAGTGGGACTAGCAGATTGAAAAGACACTAGTTTTCCCAGAAACAGTAGAGCCAAACTTTACATGGGCATCTTAGTTAGATCATTGATGACATTTGTTTCCCATGCTGGTACATTGAGTATGCTTGAGAGTCCTCTTTAGTCCCGCCATGACTTGTGAATTGAAGACTCATTCTCCTTCTTCTGCGCAATTTTCTGGCCTTATACCCTAGATGTTCCTTTGCGTTGAGTTGTATTGCTGCATTGCATATTGACTATTTGCACCTTTCGCCCTTGAGCCGGATTCACTTTGACTCGTGTTTAAGCCACTTTTCAACCATGTCTTCTGCAAATTCAACCTTGCGTCACTTAGCCTTTCCAACTTGATGCACCCTTTTACCCATGGAAAGAACATTCCTTTGAGTGTCATTGACAAGTTTTCGCCACATTGCATTACGCATAGGAATGTTCCCCGCCTAGGAACTAGAGCATATGATTTTTTGACACTCGTTCTTTCCACTGTACTCTAGCATTTTTTTTATTTTTTTTCAGGCTTCATATAAAAGAAAAAGACAAAAGAATTATATATCCCAAAAAAGAGTAAGAACGAGACATTATTTCCATATTTGATGGCATCTAGAGTCAGTTGTGTCGCCCTTGAAAAAAGCACTCAAAAGTATGTCTCTCCTCCATTGGGATGGGCTTTAGTGTGTGTCGCCCTTGAAAAAAGCACTCAAAAGTAAGTCTCTCCTCCATTGGGATGGGCTTTAGTTTGACTTAGGAGAGCCTTAATCTTGTCATTGAGTTAGTACTCCTCCGATTGGTTATCTCTTCTAATCACGTGGAGAGTTTTCTTATGCCTCCTGCATGACAAACTTATACAAAGTTATCATATGCTGCCATGTAGTCATAGTTGAGTCGTGATTTTGTTCAAGAGAAGTAAGCCTGAGTCAGCCTCTTTGGGGTGTCTCTTGACCTATTTTTCTTACGACCATCACTAATTGTCAACATCATGTTCGTTATCACATCAGCTATATTGGTCCTTTGTTCGTGCCAGTTTGAGAAGGTCTCCATTGACTTCTTGCTAGTGGGTCTTGCTCTTATCGGCTATGACAAATTGCTCTGAGGGCAGATCTAGAGCTACACCTTTGCCCTATTTTCATTATTGATAGGCTACCTTATTCTCAGCATCGATCAATATCATGGGTCTTTGACTGAGTGGTTTCCCTTGTGTTCGACATCAGCTTTCATTATCACACATTGGGATTCGTGTAGTACCTTGGTTTCCATTTGACCCTATTGGTGGATTCCTTGCCTCTGTGTCAGCTTTCATTATTGGTTGGTTTAGAGGGTTTCTATCGTGCGCTAATTACATCTTGTGTATGCCAGAAACGTGCTTCGATTGGGTTACTACATCTTTGTTCATCCAATTCCTTCCACATTATTGGCCTATGAGTTACACTTGCACTAGATTGATGAAGGATGCCTTAATGCCTTCCTTCTAGCAAATACTTTCCCATCAACTTCAACTCATTACTTTTGGAAAGAGATTTAGAGTCCATTTGGCAATACCTTAGGGTTTGCAGTCATCAGTGGAATATTCCTTCGCTATCGACAGTGGGAAAACATCATTTTCTCCTGATTGATAGATTCTTCCAAGTGTTCGACTATAACTCATTTATTCACACTTGTTAGATTGTGCTGGGTACCTTGAATCTCATCATCATTATTGGTGAATAGCCTCACATTTGTTAACGATATACATCAATGACTAGTAATCAAACAATTTCTCACATGGTTGACTTCAGATCACTTATTCCCATTGTGTAGAAATGTACCATGGCGGTCGGTGAAGACCTTAGATTTGCATCAACATGTCTTGGTTCACTTGTTAGTTGCTCTTGTTTCTACTAGTTGACACCATCCACCTTATATGTTGCAGTTCCTTACATCGATATATTATATTGCGGCACCCAAGTTGCAGTGTAGTACCATTTATTCCACCATGCTGACTTGGTACTATTTGGATCAGTTTCTTGATTTTAGTAATCAGCTTCATATTTCAGCATCATTGATCAACTGTTTATGTGTGATATTCAAACATGTACTATCTTGATTATGATTAGATGATCCATTATGTATTTTTAGTTCCATTATACTTGTATGCATATTGGATCCGCTTTTGTACTTGACATGCAGACATGCTTTACTATTTCTGTGCATGGGTATGCCCGCCACAGACAAAATTTTCTTTCTGATCTCTTTCGCTGGCTTGGTAGGCCGAATTCTGGTGAACTCCTCCTTGGTCTCGACATGATTCCTTCTATACACTTAATACATTTCAGCCATCATGTACTCCTTTTGACCTCATATATTAGGGGGCATCTGTTATAGCACCATTTACCACTCTTGGTAGATCTGATGCTCTGATTATGGCCTAGGGCAACCCTTCCTTCTAGACTTGGTTCAAAATCTAATAAATAGTGTTTTATTCCCTATATGATATTTTTCCCTGTGATAAAAGCGTGTACATGTGGGTCAGCATATACCCAACCCACATACATATGTTAAGACACTTAAAAAAAATAAATTTCCTTAATTTTGGGTGGATTTCACGGGGTTTACCTATTACTCACCTCCTATTGCTCGTGGCCCAACTGTTTCCCAAATGAAAAGAATAATTTGGAGAAGTATAAATAATCCTCCATGGGAAGGCCTTAGGGGAGAAGATATGAGATATTGATACTATAGTGAGATTATCCTTGATCGAGTCTAACAAAATCCCTGTGCCTCTTGAACTCCCTAAAGTTTCAGGAAATCCTTGTTTCATTGTTGGAGATGTCCTTCATCTTTATTGAGATATCCTTATATTGGTGATGGAGGAAGATTTCTAAGGCTAGGAAAGGATGGATTCGAAGGATGGTTCCGCTTGGAGCCGGAGGTGGATTCAAGTCGTATTTCTCCACCTTACTTGTACCTTACTTCAATAAAGAAATGTTGTTAAGTTCTCGATATTAAACATGTTTATGCATTGATTTATGTTGTAATCCGTTTATGAATCTTATATTGATGCATAATTGTTCATTCATTTATATGATCTAAAGTTAATATCATGAACATGCTTTATGTTTCTACTGTTGTATATGTTTCTAGTCTTCCTTCAAGGAAGATCAGTTATTTAATCAAGCTTAGCCAGATCAGTTCTTCAACTTGTCCTGACGATGAACCACACTGGTTGGTTCGAAACGCGTCGACAAAAGATTGATTATGTGATTTTGCCGAAGATTACTAAACAATGTTATGGATCACAGAAGTCTAAATTCCCTAAAAATAAAATAAATTAATTAATTAATTAAAAATTAATTAATAATAACCAATATAACAAAATAAAAATTTATCTAATGACTATAGATTACAGTAACATTAGTTTTATAAATTAACATTTGGAAAATTATAAATCAATTAAATTAATTAATTAATTAATTAAATTAATCTATTAATTAAATAAATTAAATAGATTACTTATTTATCAATTAGATACTTAGGGTTTAATTAATTAAAAATAAATTAACATAAAAAGAGAAGAAGAAAAAGAAATATAAAATCATCAAAAACGAAAATTATAAATTAATTATATTAATTAATTAATTAAATTATATGAATTGATTAATTAATTAATCAATTAAATTAATTAATTAATTAACTAAACCAATTAAATAGTTTATTATATCTATTAAGAATTAATAATTAATTTATTAAAATAATAATTATTAGAATAATTAAATTAAAATAAATAATCAAAACAAAAATAAATTAAAATTGAAATAAATAAAATAATAATAAAAATTAAATTAATATATGTAGGTTAAGTAGGCTTTCACTATTTAGGATTAATTAGATTTATATATATGCTAGTCAGAGGATTCTTCTCTCAAAGAACAATCATTCATAATATACCATTTTTGGTCCTGATGATGGACCCCCATTGGGGTTCGAAACGTCAACATGATGAATATAATACTGTGGATAATCCAGATCATACTACACCAAAAAAACCACAAAAGCTTAAAGTCTAGCATAATCAACATACCTCAGTGAAGTTCAGGTGTTACACTAAAAAATGTCACCTTGACTACTTACAGTTAGTATGGCTCAAATCAACAGTCATGCTACCCTCTTAGGAAAGTCTTATGCCTCTGTTATCCATCTCAAACTCAAAGAAGAGAGAAAGTCTTGTAAAAAATATGTTTATCTCTGGGGTCGCAGGTTCTCTCTAGCCTTACCTGCGGGGACGCTGACCATGTTCACAAAATCTGCGTCCATGGACGCTCTGTATGTTAAGGGACAGGTGCGTCCCTCTGTAAAAGGCAAAATGCGCGAGTTTTATCTTGAAAAAGTTACTTGTGGTTACTTCTAGAACATTCTAGAGGTCGGTTTGATGAAATGGATGCGCCTCCAGTTGGTTCATGTATCTCTATTAAGGGGGAACTTATCCCATCAATAAGGGAGCTATCCCACCCATAGAGGGGGATGATCCCATTGATAGTGGACCTGAATAACCTCTTTACAGCACTATAAATAAAGGCATTGAGCCAGAAGGAGAGGAGGTTGGAGCTATACATTTTCTTTGGGTAAATGCTGCAGGAATTAGGACTCCCATTTAGAACCTTGTGAGGAGAGATTGTCTTTGCTTGATTCTACTTGGAAGTGGGTGAGCTTTGTCAAAGTAGAGGAAAACCCTTGATGGACCCTGGGAGGAACTTGCACAACACCAAGGCCAGGTTGTAAGAGTTTCTTTGTTTCGTTATTAATACAAACTGGTTTATTTTTCTCAATAGCTTGTGTTAATGAGTTATTTCATGTGTTCCTTGGTCTGCATGTTGAATATATGTTTTATTATATGAAATGCAAGTGCTTGGTAATTGTTTGATTGTTTGTGGTTGCAGGAATTGATGTGAAGGAGGAGCTCATCCGGATCGGCAAGGACAGACTACAACAACAGCATTTTGGAATAAGGTAAGCCTAAACACTTGTAGTTTTCATGTTTTAAAAGGTATATTTAGAGAAAGATCACTCCATTTTGTCTTGTTTGTCGCTAGAGAGTTTAGACTCCTAGGGAGGTCAGTTGTGTCCGCACAAACGACTTTTTCTGCCACGACAAATTGGCGACTCCACTGGGGATTCCATTAATGAAAAGTCTTTTCCTTTATGTGAACTTTGCTTTGAGAAAATTGGTTTATTTTTCTGGTTTTGGCTCTGTGATTCTGTCTCTGGGTGGGTTAGCTTAGGATTATTTTTATTTTGGTTTTTCTTGAGTTTTTCAGACGGACGCATCCTCTGAGTGCTGCACAGTGCGTCCCTGGACGCACTTTTGCTGTGTGCACAGAGCGGGCCCGCACCTGTGCTAACGGGTTGCCTGCGTCTTCCTGTAAAAATTTAGGAAAACTCCTTTTTTACCTTTTTTGCTCTTAGATTTTGTTTTTTCTTAGTTTTTTCTGCCCAGATTCATTAGTCCCTTGTCCAGAATCTTCACCTAAGCTTGTTCCTGCTCTTAGCTTTCATCAATTGGGTGTTTTGAGTCTCTTTCTTGAGAAATTCTTGATTTGATTTCCTTTGATCATTACTTGGAGGTTTGTCTCAGTCTTTTCACAATTTTGCATCTTTTTGCTTTTGTTTTTGCAAAAAAATTTCCCCCTCATTCGCCGGGGGGGGCTAAATTGTGTATGAGTGTTAATCGCCTTTGAGTGTTTTTATGTTTTGATCTTTGGAACTCTCACCCAATTTTCTCAATTTGCACTTGATTGGTTCTTAGATCACATTAGAATCGTCTTGTGTTTGAGAATTCTTTTGCATAGATCACATTTGCACAATTAGAATTCTCATTTTCAGAATATTAATGAAAAATGTGCATAGATTACATTTGCATACTTTTCAAGTGAATTGTGCATAGATTACAATTGCATAGTTTACATTCTGAAAAAATCAATTGTAGATTTAGATCAGCTTTCTTTGATTTGAATTTACACAGAAATAAAAATAAAAATAAATTGTTTGGGAATTGATTTGCATTAGTTTTTCTTGATGAAATTAGTGCATTAGAGAATTTGTTATATTTTCTCTTAGTGATCAATTTTTTGCATTGTTGGAAGTGAATGGAAACTCTATCCTTACTTTAGTTAGGATTCATCGAATTGAAAAGATTACATTATCATATTCGATTGCATTCAGTTGAGTCGGGTCATAACACCATTGGTTTCATCTCCATTTACCCATTTGAGTAATAACAGCCTTAATAACACAACGCTTAATTAAAATTCATCTAGTATTTTTTACATTTCTAGGGCTCTGAAGCACCAACATAGCTTAGGCTAGTGTCTTGGAGTAGGTGAGTACTTAACTCTCCAAGACAGTAAAACCAAACAAGTAGTCGATCTTGTGATAGAATCAAATCCAATTGTTACATTTACACTCTGGGAAAGCTCCTCTTAAAGGAGAAGCACGAGCTCGTGTCCGAACCAGTGAGGGGATCATTCCCCCCTCGTTGAGAACGACGCCAGACAGTACGTATTACAAACGGTAAACCTCGGATTAACCATTGTCGAGGAGCCAGGGGTCACTTATCGGTAAACCTTGGATTACTGTCAAGGAGCCGGTAAGGGGATTGAGCTTGCTACTCTGCCCTTGCGTGCTGTCGGAGTTTAGACTGTTCCCCCAGGTGTATTTGTGGCCGTTGGTAACCTTAGTGACCATAATCTCTAGGATTCTACCCAAGGTGACGGTGGAGGGAAGGTCCCACTGTACCTGGAGCAGACGTCGGCTATACTCACTTGGATTTTCTGGGGGTTCACTTCACTCGAGACGGTTAAAGTGGAGGAACTTGGTCCAGTCTATTCATTAAGCAGGTTGTCTGGGTAACTGTTCCACCCACTATTTCTGTACTGGATTCTGCGAGGTTGGGCTTAATCACCAACTAGTGTTTTCGGTCCGGAAGGCTACTGTTTGTGTGTGGTTTGACTCCTAGATTTGATAGCGCGTGTTAATTTGTTTGTTTTTACTTTTAGAGACCATAGGTGTGAATTGTGAATTTTAGTTGTTAAGTGTGAATTGTGAATTGTTAATTTTAGTTTTAAATTGTTAATAAAATTCACTGAAGTTGGATATAATGGCAAATGTTCCGGAATTTATCAACCTAGGAACCCCTCCTAATGAGAATCCTAGTACTTTTCCTTACTTTGGAAATGTTGGTCCTCCTTACATGGCTACTTTGTCATTACCTGGATTTACAATAGGATTACCGATATGGTTATTTTCAACTTCGTTGGCCCAAAGTACTCCAATTGTTCCACATCAACCGGATGCTTCACCTCAACAGAGTTCACCATCTCAACATCACCAACCTTCTGTTGACCCTTTACCTTCTTCGCCTAATTTTTCTTCCTCCATTTCTTCCTCTTCGCCTGGTAAAAGCCTTGATGCTAGTAACCAGGAGGCTAAGAAGAAGAAGAAAGGGAAGAAGAAGAAGAAGAAGAAGAAGAAGCAAGATAAGAAAGAAGTCAACCAACCAACCATGGTTGTAAGTGTTAGTTGTGTTGAGGAAAATTCCGACATGCACCGTAAACCCAAATACCCTTGCAGGCTTTGTAAGGGTGACCACTTCCTTGTCAATTGTCCTGGAATTCCAAAGGTCTTGGAAGTATGGTCAGAAAAATCTCATCAACTTTCCGTTGATCCATCAACCAGTGATAGTCAGGTTCCTGGGAAAAAGGGTAAAGTTAGGTTTCCTTGTAAGTTATGCAAAGGGAGTCATCAAACTCACATTTGCCCTCACATGGATGAAGCCTCAACATTGTTGGAAAAACTTACTGTTCTACAGCAAGAATTTCCAAGTGGTTACCGTAAACTTTCTCCCAACCTGCCGTCAACTGACGGAGTGATTGATCTAAATTCAAGTACAGTCGATCACACTCTCCCTTTGGAGAGTGAAACTCATGTCACTCAGGTTGATGATCAATTAGTTGATCAAGTGGTCGATTCAATTTCACATTCGGTCGCTCACACTTTCCCTTTGGAGAGTGAACTTCATACCGCTCAAGTTCTTCTTGTTACATCAGATTCTTCTATGCAGGGGGGCATTTCACCTGTTTCTACAGAACCCCCTCCAAGCACTGAGGTCTTTTCCTTTGATTGGAATAGACTAACAGAACCTCGTCTTCCTTCCTCCATCCCTTTCCAAATCATTGTCAAGGCTGGTGGTAGGGACATACATCGTACTCAGGTAGATGAAGGTGCTTCTGTCAGTATTTTATCCTCAACTGTTTGGAAAGCTTTGGGTTCCCCTCAGCTTGCGCCTATTACGCAGAATCTGAAAGCTTTTAACCGAACCATTAGTGAACCTTTAGGGATCCTTCCTAAGTTTTCTATTACCTTGGAAGGTAAAACTGTCTGTATTGATCTTATGGTGGTTCGAGGTCCCTTGGATTTCAATTTACTCCTTGGGCGAGACTATGTTTATGCAATGAAAGCTGTCGTATCGACACTCTTTCGCGTGATGTCTTTCCCTCACAATGGCAGTATTGTGACTGTAGACCTGCTTTCGTTCCCTAGTCTTGTCTCAACTACCAATAATATGACAGCCCTAAATGTTCCTGAGTCTAAAGTGGTATCTACCCTGCCACGGGTTAATTATGTGGCAACTGGTCCCATGTTTTCAGTTACCGACGTAAGTGAGCCTCTCACTGTTTGCTCATCTTCCTTTGATTTAGCTCCGGTAATTGACATGGAAAACTCTATGGGATTACTTGAACACGATGTTCTTATCCCTTTTGAGTCCCTTGACATGTGTTCCTTCCCAAGAAGTATTCTTCCTTCGGATGAAGACCTCTTGGAAGCCATGATCAAGGTGTGTCCATTGACATGTCTTTCCTCCAGTTGGAAGCCATGATCAATGTTACGAGGATAGTTTTTTCCTGTATCAACCTCGTTAAAAAATGAAATAGGCTAGCATGAGGATAGTTCTTTTACTGAGTCAACCTCATTAAAAAATGAATCAGCTAGATTTTAGGATATGTAGGTAGATTGTAGAAAGTAGGGTTTTGAGGACAGTTCCTGTTACTGAGTCAACCTCATTAAAAAATGAATCAGGTTTGAGGATAGTTCCTGTTACTGAGTCAACCTCGTTAAAAAATGAATCAGGTCCGAGGAAATTTCCTTTTACTGTGTCAACCTCGTTAAAAAATGAATCAGTTGATGAGGATAGTTCTTTTACTGAGTCAACCTCATTAAAAAATGAATCAGGTAGGTTTTAGGACATGTAGGTAGATTGTAGAAAGTAAGTGTGTGCGAGGACAGTTCCTGTTACTGAGTCAACCTCGTTAAAAAATGAATCAGGTACGAGGATAGTTCCTGTTACTGAGTCAACCTCGTTAAAAAATGAATCAGGTATGAGGATAGTTCTCTTCTTGTGTCAACCTCCTTAAAAATGAAACAACTCCCTTTTCAAGTTAAATATTGAAAGTAAACCTTCATTTCATCCAGCCGGTTGAATGCAATGAAGCCTGGGGGGCATGTACCTCATTTTGCATCATTAAACTGGGGGCATGCGAAATTTTTGAGCATAGTTCCTTGTCTTGTGTCAAGCTCATTAACAAATGAAACAAGGGTAGGTTAAGTAGGTAGATTCTAGATAGTAGTCATGAGCATAGTTCCTTGTCTTGTGTCAAGCTCATTAAAAAAAATGAATCAAGGTTTTTAGAGCATAGTTCCTTGTCTTGTGTCAAGCTCGTTAAAAAAATGAATCAAGGTTTTTAGAGTAAAGTTTTTGTTAGGTAGATTGTAGAGAGTAGTTATGAGCAAAGTTCCTTGTCTTGTGTCAAGCTCGTTAAAAAATGAAACAACTCCCACAAGTCTTTCCAAGATCTTGAAAGTAAAGCTTCATTCCATCCACCTCATTGAATGCAATGAAGCTTGGGGGGCATGTACCTTGATTTGCATCATTATGCTGGGGGCATGTGAACTTATAACAAGCATAGTTTTTCGTTTCAAGCTTGCATAAACATGAAACTGAATCCGAGCATAGTTCTTTTCCTGTGTCAAGCTCGTTAAAAAATGAAACAAATCCTCCTCTAATTGAGTCGAGAGTTTGACTAGACCTCATAGATGTTAGGTTGTACGTTTAGGTTAGTTATTTCAGTTTTTGCATAATTTTCTTACAGTTTTAGGTCGAGTCTTTCAAATGATCTCGTTCTTGAACCTTCATTTCATCCACCTTAGTTGAATGAAATGAAGCTGGGGGGCATGCGCTCTAACAGTTATGCTTAGGGGGCATCAAGCACAGTTTTATCTCTGTTTCAAGCTTGTGTAAAAATGAAACTAATTTGAAGCATAGTTTTTATCTGTTTCAAGCTTTTGTAAAAATGAAACCTATCTCGAGTCAATTTCAGTTATTTTCAAGACTCGTTAAACTCATGAAAATCCCGAGATTATTTTGCTATTTTTCATTCTCGTAAAACAAATGAAAATGCCGAGTTCTTTCCGTCTTTTCCTGCTCGTAAATTAAATTGAAAGTCAGTCATATGAGTACATTTTTATCCCTTTTTCGAACTCATTAAAATTTATGAAAAAGTGAAAACCATGAGTACATTTTTATCCCTTTTTCGAACTCGTTAAAACTTAAGAAAAGTGAAACCTTGGAGTTCTCTTTTAAGCCCTTTTCAGACTCCTAAAATATGAAAAGATCGCCGAGCGTTTCTTTTACACTCGTTAAAACGGAATTAAAAGACGGTCCCCTTTTAGCTCTTTTCTGACCGCAAAATCAGGAAAAGATGGCCGGGTTTTTGTCGTTTCAAACTCGATAAGGAAATAAAACGACGTGTCCTTGATCGCTTTTTACTTTTCAGGTCAACAACACTATTATGAAAGTACTCCTTGGTCGCAAGATCAAGCGGTTCCCCCAGGTATTATTTTATACTTTTTCGGGCTTGAGGGACACAAATGTACGAAAAAGTTCAACGTGGAGTCTCCTTTAGTTTTTTCAGACTCTCTAAAATTGAAAAACGCCGAGTTTCTCCTATCCTGGGCTCGTTAAACTTTTACAGTAGAGGACCTGTTCAATTACAAACAGGAACGAACCACTCCTTCCTAGGGTTCGAATTTAAACTAGGTTGGACTCGTCCGAAGGATGAGCTTATAATCAAGCATATGTTATCCTCCTCAAGCTTGTTAAAAATAAAGAGGTACTTGCCAGAAATGGTGGGGGAAAAAAGAGAAGAATGAACCTGTTTGTTACCTTTTGTCTCAAAAGAAACTTTATTACCACTCTTGAACATGACACTTTTTCATTCACCTGGGTTGGGAAATCTTTTACCTCACAGTTGATCAAACCACTTTGAAAGTCTTTAACCGGGTTCCGGGGATTAACTTTGAGTTATTCGTCACCAAGCCATCTGTCGTGTCGTTATGTGTTCAAGAGGTCTGAAAGCAAAACTTTCATCTGCAAAATACTTGTCATCCATTTGACCATCCCTGAGTCAGTCCTTACAGCAACATTTCTTCAACTTGAACAATGATTTCGTGTTGCGGGCTTGCCTGCAACGGGTCGCTTTCTATCGACATCGACACATTATCTAGAAAGATGACTTAGGAATCGATAGTACCTTGAAGTCTGCATGCATCAATGGCAGGTTTTTCGCCTTTGACGTCAGTTTACATCATTGACTTTTGATCAAAGGATTCCGTGAAGTGTTCGACATCAAAACATCTATTCACATTTCACGGGTTGTGCTTGGTACTTTGAGAACCATTGACATTACTGGTGGTTTCTCTCACGCTTGTTAACGGTTTTCATCATCGACTGGTAATCAAGTGGTTTCTAACATGTTCGACATCGAATCATTTAATCACATGGCTAGAATCGTACCAATTCGGGAAGTAGAAGTGAAGACCCTGGATCTAGTTTCTACCATCCAGGCTGCGAGGAGTTTTGTATTCATTATCTATGTAGACTAATCATAAACAGATGGCTGCGTCCATACTGTGTCTACAAAAGTCTATAAAATGATGTACTGCAAGATCATTCCTGTATCAGAATAGTTAGTCCCTTAGTTAAAGTTTTGAATCTGAGTATGGGAATGCCTACCTCAGTGATGATATAATCTTATCCATGTATTTTGTGTTGAAAATTGCAGGTTCCAACCAGGCCATCCATAAGACAATCCTTGAAATGATAAAGCGCTTCACCCTTCCTAGAATTACAAAACCCTACTCTATTCCAGGCTTCGCACTTTAGGGGGCAATCTGTTACACTAAAAAATGTCACCTTGACTACTTACAGTTAGTATGGCTCAAATCAACAGTCATGCTACCCTCTTAGGCAAGTCTTATGCCTCTGTTATCCATCTCAAACTCAAAGAAGAGAGAAAGTCTTGTAAAAAATATGTTTATCTCTGGGGTCGCAGGTTCTCTCTAGCCTTACCTGCGGGGACGCTGACCATGTTCACAAAATCTGCGTCCATGGACACTCTGTATGTTAAGGGACAGGTGCGTCCCTCTGTAAAAGGCAAAATGCGCGAGTTTTATCTTGAAAAAGTTACTTGTGGTTACTTCTAGAACATTCTAGAGGTCGGTTTGATGAAATGGATGCGCCTCCAGTTGGTTCATGTATCTCTATTAAGGGGGAACTTATCCCATCAATAAGGGAGCTATCCCACCCATAGAGGGGGATGATCCCATTGATAGTGGACCTGAATAACCTCTTTACAGCACTATAAATAAAGGCATTGAGCCAGAAGGAGAGGAGGTTGGAGCTATACATTTTCTTTGGGTAAATGCTGCAGGAATTAGGACTCCCATTTAGAACCTTGTGAGGAGAGATTGTCTTTGCTTGATTCTACTTGGAAGTGGGTGAGCTTTGTCAAAGTAGAGGAAAACCCTTGATGGACCCTGGGAGGAACTTGCACAACACCAAGGCCAGGTTGTAAGAGTTTCTTTGTTTCGTTATTAATACAAACTGGTTTATTTTTCTCAATAGCTTGTGTTAATGAGTTATTTCATGTGTTCCTTGGTCTGCATGTTGAATATATGTTTTATTATATGAAATGCAAGTGCTTGGTAATTGTTTGATTGTTTGTGGTTGCAGGAATTGATGTGAAGGAGGAGCTCATCCGGATCGGCAAGGACAGACTACAACAACAGCATTTTGGAATAAGGTAAGCCTAAACACTTGTAGTTTTCATGTTTTAAAAGGTATATTTAGAGAAAGATCACTCCATTTTGTCTTGTTTGTCGCTAGAGAGTTTAGACTCCTAGGGAGGTCAGTTGTGTCCGCACAAACGACTTTTTCCGCCACGACATCAGGGGAGGCTATCTCGTCTGCAAAATCAATCCAGATTAGCATGATACACGTATATACATAATCATATCAATATACCAACATCATCTCAATCATTATCCAAGTTACTGGTGGGCTCCAATATTGTAGCAATAATGCTACAACTCCTGGGGCTTCCTTCTCTAATTTTATCAACCCGGTAGTTCGTAACAAACTTGGAAGCGACGGTGCTGTATGCACAAGTACTAGCTCTTGTCGCAGCTGTCACTTGGCCAGCTGGCACAAGTGCGCTAGGGCTCAAGCCAACTTCTATATGTTCTCAGAAGAAGCTTTCTAGATGATGGACGAAGACTATCTCAAAGGAAATTAACCTACTTTGCAAGAATGAACTGAAAAGCCAACCAAACATGGAAACCCTAGTAAACCCTAATCTGACTAGCTTAATCCTTACAATGCAACGATGAGAATGCAACTTCTAACAATGATGCCATCACTTCTAGTGATATGAGATGCATGAATTTAAACTACTTCCATTGAGGAAAACATGTTTTTATATTTTTGCTTAAGTGGTTGGAGTTATTATGATTTTGTTTCTAATTGGGTTTTGACTGTGCAGGGGTAGTTCGAAGGGAAAGAAAGCTTGGGAAAGGTCAGGAGGGCTAGGAGAGGTTCCAGGGGATCCAAAACATCATTCCACAGAAGTCCACAATGTTCAGGTGCTCGGCAACCGAGTTTGCAGGCTTCTACAGGATGTCTGCAGGGGATCCTACAGGAAGCTCGGGATTTCTACAGGAAGTCTGCTAACTTCTACAGGATGTTTTATAGTTGGAGTTTTGGGTGATGGAGAAGTCGAGGAGCTGTATGGGTGGATAGGTAGGATGGAAAGGGAGCTTGTGATGGCTCAGGGACAGAGAGATGAGATGGAGAAAGAGTGGGTACAGTTGGTTGGTGAGTAGAAGGGTGGAAGCAACGAAAGGTTAAAAAGATGGAGCTACGTGAAAAGTAGAAGGGTTGGAAGGCAAACGAGCTGAACAGAGGATGGGTAGGTGACTTGGGTGCGGTTGAGAAGAAGAAGAAGATAACAGAGTGATGCAACGCAGTGTAAAGGAAACAAATCTGCACAAAACCGAGAATTCATTCACCTATTCTAACTGTGTTATTAAACCAATGAACAACAATGTAAGCTTCAGAGAAAAATCGTGCATGGTGTTGGAATGAAAAAGTATTGCTTAAGATCAGAATGCATGGACGGTTCTATGACTGAAATGATTGTGTTGCAGCTTGCATGAACGTATAAGACTGCGTTTTTTTTGGTGGTTGGTACGGTCTACACCCCAATCTCTAAACAGAGATGGCAGTGAGTGCACTGTCAACCTTTTCTTGGAGCTCTAATGAATGCTAATCCTCCTACTCTAATCTAAGCTATTGAAAGCACTTTAACCATGAACTAATCCTACTCAATCACATTAAAGAAATTAAATCAGCAGACTGTGTTTTTCAAATGCATGTCAAAGCAAAGAAATGAAGTGCTGAAAGGAAAGACAAGTAACAATACAAGGAAAAGGAGGTCTATTGCTCTCAGGTTGGGCCCTAACCTGAGAGCTATAGCTCCTCTTAAGAACTCAGGATTGGATCCAAATCTGCCTGCCTTTATTAAATAATCATGAGTCTAACAACATGCCAAAACTGGCTTACACAAAGCAAAAACCGAGCTGTAGCTCGTGCTTAGAAATTGCAACAATAGTTCAAGGGTTCAAAAAGCTCCTATCAAAGGCTACGACCTTAATATTTATACATGATGAGGACCACGCTGGCTTCCTCAATTAGTGGAGCTTGGCTGTCCAACTGAAAGTTAAACTGCTATTCCTGTAGAATCCGTTGGCTGCCTTTAAGCTCGGTGGGGAGAGCTGTTGGAGCTCGGAGTTAGGGTGGAAATCAAGAGGAAGGTCATCAAGACTGTGGACAACCTCCCTAAAAACCCGCAATGCCACCTTGGCTGTCTCCTTGTCTCCATTTACGTGGTCTTTGCTCCCTTTAATGCCAAAAAACCTGAAATCATCATGTATTAGCCTCATAGATATAATGCCTGCCCTTCTTCCTACAAATAACACGAATATACCAAGAAATGAATGCATAAGTGATAAAAGATGAAGGGTTGAGCAAGGTAAGTAGGCCAAATGAGCCCAAATTGTTACCAAAAATTGGGGCTCATCATCACCACCCAGCTAAAATATTTGCTCATCCTTGAGCAACTTAGTCCAACTCTTCATCCTTCATTGCTTTTACTGCTACCCTTACATCCCAAGCCTCTGTAGTAGTGTCCTCCTTGCTGATATGAAACCCAGCTTTCCTGTTCACCTCTTCCCATTGTTCACTGTCATCCTTCTCTGTGCTGCCTTCAATCAATCCTAGCAGCAGTGGTGGGCTGAGTTTAAGGCCAATCCAGCTGGCCTGGAGGTTTTGCATGGATTTCTTGTAAAGGTCTACCCTTACCAAAGCTTCCCTCATCCGAGTTGGGGTATGGTACTCTCGGATTTTCAAACTGTGTGCCAATGTATTCCACCTGCGTGTGCATGCTTGGGCAACATTTTCTCCTAACAGTCTTTCCATGTCTTCAAAATGAGCTATGGCTTGGGCCTGTTGATCCATATATCTTAATGAAGCTGTAGGATCAGTAGACAAGTGTTGGTGTGCTGAGATGAGTGCAACTGGATCCTCTGGTTCTGCTCGAATGAACAATGGCTCGTTCAATTCTCGGTTCATGACCGATTTTGCTTCTGCTACTCTTTGATCCTCATGGTTCAACCATGAAGCGAACGCCATCAATTGCATATCACCCAAGGCAGTATTGGGATCCCAGGAAACTACATTAGGCAAGGCCAAATTGTGGAGGTAGAACTCCGCTAATTTAGCCTTATCCTCGGACGAACTAATACTGCACAATTCAGAAAATTGCTGTGGGTCTTGGATCTGAGAAATACCTCTTTGTGCCAAGGTATTTATTTGGAACTGCAGCCATTGGTCTTTCAAGTACAAACCATAGGATTTTGCAGGTTGTTTGCACTGTATTGCCTCCATGGCCCAACTGGCCATGCAGGCCAATTGTGCCTCTTTTTGCTGCAGCTGTTCTTTTAGAGCTTGCACTTCAATTTGTGCTTACTGTTCTGCTTCCTGTAGAAGTGTCATTGGCTCCTCAAGACCGGTGGTCAGCTCCTTTTTGCCTTGTTGTTCTTCTGTGGTGTCCTTGGAGGATGTACCTGCCCCTGCCCTTAGCTCCTGTAGCTGCAATCTTAGCTTCTGGTTTTCTTCCTGTAGGTACACTCTTTGGCAATTAGCCACATGTTTAGCCATGGCTAATTCACTCCTGGCCTCCTTGAGTTGCTCTTGTAAAGGACCTATGTCCGCCACACCCTTTGACTTGGCGATCTTCATCCACGTGTGTGTACGGACTCTTTCTTCCTCTAATGCAAAAAACAGGGGTACAGTAAATTTCTGCGGTATGATTTTGCCCGCCTCTAAAAAGGTGTAGTATGAACTCAGACTAGGCTAAGGGCTGGGCTCTGGTATATGTTCCTTTTTTGCCTCTTTAGGTGGCTCTACCTCACCCTCCCTTGGTGGTGATGAGGGTCCTTCTCCTTCCCTCTTCTCTGTTTCCTGTAGCCGGGCCAGAGTTTCCTGTAGAACATTTTCAGCCTCCTGTAGCTGAGCTTTTTTAGTCAACAGGTCTAACTTTTCTTGCCACGTAGTTTTCTTTGGGCTCCCCCTCTCATAGGTGACTGATATTCTCGAGGGGGACGTTTCCTTGGGCGATGTAGGGGCATCTTCAATAATAATCGGGCTACTGGACGGAGGCTGTGGCTTGCCCGTCTTTATCCTAACACTTCTTCGAGCTTTAAAGTATAGAGGGGTCTCCCTCTCTCTCTTCTCTTTTGGCTTAGGTGGCGTGATGAGGGCGGCCAGCACAGTTGCTGCCTCCCTTGCTAGAATGTCTGCCTTCTTCTCCTTGGGCTTCACTTTTTCAGGGCTTCCTGTAGAAGACCCTGTTTTAGTCAATTTCGGGCTTCCTGTAGAAGACCCTTTTTCTGTTTTCGGGCTTCCTGTAGAAGCCTGTTTCTGCTTTCCTGTAGACACAGGTGTCACCACCTTGGCTTGATTTGCTGCATGAGTTTTGCTTTTTGGTTTGGTTTCGGGTGCTGATGAGGTACTTTTGCTGGTGTGGACCTTCTCAGCTTTGTCCGTTTTGCCTTGCAACCTTTTCTCTCTTGCTGACAAGATGGGTGTGTCACCTTTTTCTTTGTCATCCTTTTTCTCGTGCTTCCTCCTTTGTTCTTTCTTCTACACTGTGGTCGGGGCCTTCTGGCCTGTTTCTTTCTTTCTCGCGGCCACTGATTCTTTTTCCTCATTGCTGGAGGAACCACTTTCTTCAGTCAACATCCTTATGTCTCCATCTCTTGTCAAATTTCTGAATGCTTCCCATGAGAGGGGAACCTTGTATGAATGAAGCGCATCCTCCACGAGAAGTTTGATCAATCCATGGTGGGCTACCTGGTCGGGTATGCCTTCTTTTAACTTTGTGGCACACTCAATTAGAGACTGTAGCAGGAAATAAAGGATGCTCAGTTTGTTTTCTACAGGAAGATCAATATGGTGCCTTAATTCAGTGAGAAACCGAAAGTGATACCCGTACACAATGCTAAAATGGCCTTCATAGGTTATATACTTCATGATCTGCAGGCTAACTTCGTTCCATGGTGGCTGCAAACTGGTTCTACGCACCCCATTTTTGTCCTCCGAGAATTCCTCCTCTGGGGGAAAGAATTCTTTCTTGGCCTGCTGGCTCAACTTCCTTTCTTCCTTATCCCATGGCAAACCCATTGGAAGTTCAGTAATTCGACTGATATATTGCGGGGTGAGCTTGAGGCTTAGGCCCCTGAAGTTCACGGTGGCTAATGTTTTAGATTTCGGCCTCAGAGCTTGTAAAAATTCTTCTGCCACTTCGTCATCATAACCCTGCAATTTGTCACAGAAGGATATCCATTGCACCCGTGTGAAGAGCTCCACTACCTCAAGATTTTCCCTTAACTTGGTTGAATCAGTGGGTTCCCGTCTAATAAACCCACCCGGCATGATGAAAACTGTTGCTTTAACTAGAGGTGGCAAATGCGGAAGAAATTTGGTCTACTGAGACAGAGCGTAGAATTACGCTTTTGTCATGCACATAATCCACGAAGCTTATCTCTGAGGACCTTAACACAACTTAATTACACTGACATCCTGTAGAACGACAGTTTATGCATAGCAGACAACAATTGCAACAATTTCCTACGACCAGACTGTAGACGACGATTCTGCCACCTTCAAAAGCCAATTGCATGGAGAGTTCAGGTTTACCTTTTTATCTGCCACCCTTTTACGTGAGGAACCCACCTTCCTGTAGAAACAGCTTTCCTGTAGGAGCAGCGCGCGATTTCTGGGAAAGACTGCAGTTGGTCTGCGCTCTTGGTGTTGCTTCACAGGCGTTCTGATAGCCAAAGGCTCGATGTATCGAACTGCAGAGGGATCCGGATGATCACTCGAGTTCCAAACGGTGAATGATAAATGCATGGGGCAATCTAGCCAATTAGATTTGAATCGGCGGAATTCGTGGCACGGGGGTGAGCTGTCCCCGCCGGACCGTTGATGACGTCGTTCCATCATTTGTCTGCGAGTTCACTTACTGCCGCATCATCCCCCAGCAGATCCGCCGCCGTCTCTTCTGCTAAATACGTTTTTTCCCGACGGGATTGCTCTCACGTGTGTGCTGCACATTCCTTTTGTCACGACCGCCACCCAAACATCCGACTGGACCATTAACCGGTCAACGTGGCCAGTCAACTGGCCATACAGCCGCTCAACCCATTCACTTCACACTTTGCAAACAATTCAAAGTAAAATTCATGCAATCTGACGGAAGAAAGGGTCGAGACACTTACCTGCGTGGCTGCAACGCGATTTTTCAGTTTTTGGACGATGATGAGTGGATCTATCTGCCGCTGATGAATTTGCATAGGCCCGGAGGTTCATGTTTACAGGCTGCCGACGATGGATTTGATGCTTGGCTGCATGCGCCCGCGTTTTCGTTGCATATGGCCAGCGCTGTGATTGGTGTACACCCTAGCGGGCTTAACTGTTACAGGACTCCCGTAGGATGTCTTGTAACTGTTCTTCCTCCTCGGGTGCATGCTGCACGACGGAGGATTTGGCCTCACGATCCCGCTTTCAGAGCTCATGGATGACTCGGATGGATATGGTATGAGATCTCAGTGCTTTTTTCCATTTAAAAATTACTTTCTCTTTGATACTCAACGATCTGCTTTGCTAGTGCAGGTAACTTCATTGCATGTCGACAAGGATGGTAGAACGAGGTGACAACAGTGTGCAAGGGTGACAACAATAGCTTGCATGCGTCCGAACCGATCCTTAGTCGTTAGATCTCCTCATAGAATGGATTCTGGGCCGTCCCGAACTTCTACAGGAAGTTTCCTGTAGAAATACAGAGCTTCCTGTAGAAAGTTTGTGTTTCCTGTAGAAAGTCTGCACCTTCCTGTAGAAAATCTGCATCTTCCTGTAGAAAATCTGCATCTTCCTGTAGAAAACTCAAGCCGTGATGAAATTGTGCACATACCTTGGAGAAAAGGAGTATTCTTGGAGGAGGTGCTGGTGAGGTCTCCTGACAGCATGATAAGGATCCTTAGCTTTGAGTTGAGAGGCTTCCTCTCCTCCATAGAACACCTGCAACCTGCATGCAATTTCACATTATGAACTTGCTGTCCTTGCCTTTTTTCATTGTTTTTTTTTCTTTTTTCTCTCTTTTTTTTTTTTTTGAAAGATAACAGGGGCGCCTCAATGAGGTTTTCACCCTTGCCATCTGCCTTAAGCGCCTCAGAGAGGTTTTCACTCAAGGATCTTTTTCAAATCTCTTTTTTTTTTTTTTTTTTTGAAAGACAATAGGGGCGCCTCAATGAGGTTTTCACCCCTACCACCTGCCTTGGGCGCCTCAGAAAGGTTTTCACCCAAGGATCTTTATTATTTATTATTATTATTATTATTATTTTTTTTTTTTTTTTTTTTTTTTAGATCTTTCAGGGTATGCCCAAAGCAGAGGCAGAACCCTTCTCTATGACCAACACTGATTTCTCCATAGTTTTGATGAACTCTTGTCTTGAGAGAGGTTTCCTGTAGATCTTCAATCGATGCCCATTGACAAGCATGGGGATGGCTTCCTCATCAATGGTCCAAATAAGAACAGATCCATTGTCATGACATTTTTCCACTGCATATGGCCCCAGCCATCTACTTCTCAGCTTTCCCTTGAAATCTTTGTATCTGGAGTCATACAACAGTGCCCAATCTCTTGGCTGGAATTGCTTGTCATTGAGGTGTTGGTCATGCCACACCTTTCTCTGAAGTTGAACCACTTCCGAGTGAAGGAGGGCCTGCATCCGGTGCTCGTCCAGTCCATTCAGCTGCAATAACCTTTCTTGCTGTGCATGGCTGAGATCTAGGTCCAGCTGAGCTTCCATCCTCAAAGTGTTGTATTCAAATTCAATGGACAACAAAGCTTTCTTCCCATAGACCAGCTCATAAGGTGTGAAGCCGGTGGTGGTCTTCCAGGTTGTGTTGTCCCATGTGGCCTCAACCAGGCGATCTGCCCAGTCCTTTCTGCTGCTGCTCACCACCTTAGTCAAGATCCCTTCCAATGCTCTATTGGTGACTTCCACCTACCCATTTGCTTGAGGGTGATAGGGGGTGGAAGTCCTATGCTTGATCTTGTGATGAGCTAGTAAGTCTTCAACCAGGTTGGATGTGAACTGGCTCCCTTGATCGGTGACCAGCTCTCTTGGGTAGCCAAACTTGTAGAAGATGTTTTCTCTTAAGAACTCGGCCACCTTTTCTTCTGTTGCTGCTTTGATTGCTTTAGTCTCTGCCCACTTTGTCAGGTAGTCAGTACACACAATGATGTAAGACCTTTGCCTTGAAGGAGGGTTGATTGGACCCACAAAGTCCATACCCCACTTCTCAAATGGCTCAAGAGTCACTTGAGGTTGGAGAGGCATCTCATCCCTTTGAGTCAGTTTCCCCATTCTTTGGCATTGGTCACATTGGCTGATATATCTTCTGACATCTTGATGAAGTGTGGGCCATAGTAGCCTGCCTGCAGGATTTTGAAGGCAGTCCTCTTTGCTGCAAAATGTCCTCCACAAGGCCCATCATGACAGGTGAGGAGGATATCAAAGACTTCCTCCTCTCTTACACAACGCCTTAAGATCTGATCGGGGCCAAGCTTGAACAGATTGCCCCCGATCCAAGTAAATGAGGCACTTTTTCTGATGATTCTGCTCTTCTCTCTTGAAGATAGGTGCGGAGGGAACTGTGCTGAAACAAGGTAGTTTGCTATATCAGCAAACCATGGAGAGAGTGCTGAGATAGCAAACAGATGCTCATCGGGCATCTGGTCATCCACTGTTCCATCCTCATCTGCAGACAAATCCAATCTAGATAAAAATCAGCAACAACATTTTCTTTACCTGGTTTGTCAACAATGGTCAAATCAAACTGCTGCAACAAAAGTAACCATCTAATAATACGAGCATTCACATCTGGTTTATTCATTAAATTCTAATTGCAGCATGGTCAGTATGTACAAATGTTTGATAGCCAGTGATATAATGTCGGAACTTGTTCAGTGCATGGACCACAGCCAAAAACTCTTTCTCAGTTACAGTGTAATTCAGCTCAGCTTTGGACAAGTTTTTGCTAACAAAGTAAATGGCATATGGAAGTTTTTTTTCAACTTGTCCTAAAGCTAACCTATGGCTTTGTTCGAGGCATCAGTGTGGATGTGGAAAGGTAGGGCCCAGTTTGGACCCTCAAGATTGGGGCTGACACCAACTTGTCCTTTAATTCATTCAAAGCCCTCTGACAATCGTCAGTCCATTTAAACTCCACATCTTTTGCCAACAGGCCAAACAATGGTGAGGCTAGCTTGCTGAAGTCTTTAATGAATCTCCTGTAATACCCTGCTAATCCTAGGAAACTCTGAACATCCCTTACCTTTTGAGGAGGTGGAACCTTCTTGATGAGAGAAATTTTGTTAGGATCCACCTGTAACCCTTGGCAAGAAATGGTATGGCCTAGCACGGTCCCTTCAATCATCAGGAATTCACATTTTTTAGGACTAAGGGACAGGTTCATCTCAATGCATTTGGTTAGGACTTTTCCCAGATTGGACAATGCTTCCTGGAAGTTGGCTCCATAAGGAGTGAAGTCATCCATATAGATTTCCACTGCATCATGGACCAGCTCCGAGAAGATGCTTAAGACAGCCCTCTGGAAGGTAGCAGGAGCATTGCATAGCCCAAAGGGAAGAACTCGGTAGGCAAAGGTACCCCAAGGACAAGTGAAGGTGGTCTTATCTTGGTCTTCCGGGCTGATTTGAATCTGGTTGTACCCGCTAAACCCATCTAGGAAAGAGAAGAACTTCTTTCCTGCCAGTCCATCCAACACTTGATCTATGAAAGGTAGAGGGAAATGGTCTTTCTTGGTAGCTTTGTTCAGTTCTCGGTAGTCCACACAGATTCTCCACTTCCCATTTTTCTTGGGAACCAGCACCAGAGGGGACACCCATTCACTATCTGAGATGGGGTAAATGAATCCGGCATCCAACAATTTTTGCAATTCTTCCTTGACAATGTCCTTAAGGGCTGGATTCATTCTCCTCTGAGGTTGTCTAACCGGTTTACAATCCTCTTTGATGTATATGTGATGGGTACAGACCGAAGGATGAACTCCTTTCATCTCCTTATAGCTCCAAGCAAAAGCATCTAGATGGCTGGCCAACAGGCTACACAGCTCCTTTTCTTGGGAAGGAGATAGGGAGGAGCTGATCTTTAACGTTTTCTCAGGGCCGAACTCCACATTTTTGACTCTGGGAGTGACAGGGTTGGTTGTACAAAGATCCACTAAGGTGCTGGCTTGGGCATCCTCCACCAATTTCTCTAAGGATAGTGCACTGGAAGGTGGATTCTGGATCAAGGTCTCAATCAAGTCATCCTCGGTTGGGGGGTCTCTTCTAGTGGTATCTAGGGTGCACAGAGGTGCTGAGTACACTTCATCCTCTTCTCCTTCCTCCAACCAAAGTGGTAAGTCATGCTCTAAGGAGGGTTGGGCAGGAGGGTATAGGACTAGCTGCTTGGACATAGGACCATTTTTGATGGTCATGTTTCCTGCATGACAACTTATGTAAGCATCTGCAGTGGCTAACCAAGGCCTTCCCAGAATAAGAGGATATCCAGTAAGCTTTGCCTTGGGTTGCAGAACCAAGAAATCTGCAGGGTATTCCCAAGAGTCGACAGAGACCAAGACATCCTCCACAATCCCTTCGGGAGTCACAGTGGAGCGATCTGCAAGTTGCAGAACTGTCGAAGTCTTCCTCAAGGAACCCTAAGATTGAGTTTGAGCATGGTATCCCTGGTCATCACATTAATGGCAGCCCCCAAATCAATCAAGGTGTGAGGTATGATGGTGCCATTGATGTGGACATCTACTACAGGACTCCCAGGATCTAGATACTTTGGGCAGATGACTTGTCCTAACATAAGGTCAGACAGTTGTCCTAAGACATTGATGGTTGAAGCATCTCTCTTTCGCCTGCCTGGGTGTTTGAAACACTTTTCCTTAACCAGTTTGTTGTATATTGGCACATCCTTGATGGCTTGGAGAAGTGGTATTTTCACACACAACTGCTTGAGCTCACCCAGAAGCTCATCCTCCTCTGGGTTGGGTTGTGTGGTGGCTGTTAGTCTCTCAGGAAAGGGTGGAATAGCCTTTGGTTCACTTTCCTGTTTATCTTCCTCATCCTCTGGGGGAGGAGGTTGGCGATCCGGAAGAGTCTTTCCAGATCGAAGATTGATCTCCTGGATCTCCACAGCATAAGTAGGGCATGATGTTTCCCCAGTGTATACTTGCTGGGCCTGTCTATTGTTGGGGTTCGGGTTCGGGTTTGGTTGAGCAGGTATTTGAGGTTGCCTTGGAGGAGCAGGAGGTAATGGTTGAGGTTGAACTGGTGGTGGAGGAAAAATGGCAGGAGGAGTGTTGTACTGGGGCCTCCACCCCGACTGAGGTGCATTCCACTGAGGCTGCGGCTGGGCATGTGAGTGATATGAATGAGTAGTGGGTTGAGTAGGGTACTGAGGTGGGTAAGACCATGGAGGCAGCATGGACCAAGAAGGATGAGCAGGGGGACCCCAGGAAGGCATAGGAGTCGATTGGTTGGGGCTGTAATAAGCTTGGGGTGCCCCTTGCATCCCCTGCTGGTAAGGTCTAGGTCCTTGTGGCCTTCTTTGGTTGAGGAAATAGAGAGGTTCAGTGGGAGCTTCTGTCCCTTGGTACATGGCTTTAAATCCAGGTAAGGTTGGACATTGGTTTGTGGGATGGTCCTCCTCACAAACGAAACACACTTCAACTGAATGCAATGGGCATTCGTTCTTAGGGTGTCTCCTTGTACATCTAGGGCAGAAGATAGCCAAGGCTCTCTCAGCTTCTTCCTTCTTCTGCTGGATCCTGAATGTGTCCAACTGCATGGCAATGGTCTATCTCACCTCACTCTTAAGATCTTCTAATTGATTTGCAAACTCATGTTTGGAGAAAGGGACACCAGCTGAGAGGAGGTTTCCTCTACCTCGTTTCCGAGCTGCCCTGGAGTGGTTTCTAAACACAGTCTTGATGTCCTCATAAGGCAGTTGGTAAATATCCCCCCAGCTAACATGTGAAGGGTATCTAAGAGGTCTTCAGGGACTCCTCGGAGCAGGACCAACTTGAGGGATTCAGGGTCAAGTGTGCACCTGGCTCGCTTATAGCTAAGTTGGAACCTCTCCTCATAATCCTCTAAGGACTCATCATTTCCCATGGTCATCCGAAAGATTTCTCCCTTGGTTTCCTTGGACCTACAGTAGTCCCGGTATTTGGTATTGAAAGCTTGCTGCATCTGAGCCCAAGTAGTGATACTATTCCCAGGTAAGCCCATGAACCAGCGTAATGCTGCATCCTTAAGAGTTGAAGGGAAGAGTTTCAGCTTCTGCTCATCTTCAGTATAGTCATAGGTTCTACAAAGGACAGCAAACTCAAACAGGAAGGTATCAGGATCTTCAGTAGTCAGTCCATGGAAGTGAGGTAGAGCGGAGGGACTAATGTTTTTCATTTTCATGTCCCCATTGGTCTCTCGGATGGGGAAGGCACCTTCTATCCTCTCATCTTCTCCTCTATTGTCAGCCATAGCTTCAGATGGGATGGTCTCTAATTCTTCTTCTGCTATAGGATCTTCGTATATCTCAGGAGGTTCACCTATAGGTTCTTCTAGATCATTGTCACCGAAGAAGAGAGAAGGGTGACTCAGTGATGTGGTGGGGGTGTTGGGTAAGAATTTGCCTGTTTTATCTCGATTCCTACGAGGCATGAAATGGAAAGGCTTTTTTTTTTATTTCTTTTGTCTTTTTTCTTTGGTACCTGCAAAACTGAAACAGATTGATCTACAACTAACTATCTTACTGAAATAAAGATGCAGAATTGAATTGAAAGCAGGAAAGAACTAATCTACTTTGCTCAAATGAAATTGCAGGAATGGAAATGCTAGTCTACGCTTGCAGAATTGAAATGCTAATCTACGCTTGCAGAATTGAAATTGCGGAATTGAAAGGCTAATCTATGAAAGCAGGAAATGTCTATGCTACTTTTGCAGAATGGAAATGAAATAAACTACTTGGCAGAAGGAAAGAGTAAGAAAGTAGAAGAAAAGCAACAATTACTAATACTCTGACGCTTCCCCGGCAACGGCGCCAAAAAGATGGTGGGCTCCAGTATTGTAGCAATAATGCTACAACTCCTGGGGCTTCCTTCTCTAATTTTATCAACCCGGTAGTTCGTAACAAACTTGGAAGCGACGGTGCTGTATGCACAAGTACTAGCTCTTGTCGCAGCTGTCACTTGGTCAGCTGGCACAAGTCCGCTAGGGCTCAAGCCAACTTCTATATGTTCTCAGAAGAAGCTTTCTAGATGATGGATGAAGACTATCTCAAAGGAAATTAACCTACTTTGCAAGAATGAACTGAAAAGCCAACCAAACATGGAAACCCTAGTAAACCCTAATCTGACTAGCTTAATCCTTACAATGCAACGATGAGAATGCAACTTCTAACAATGATGCCATCACTTCTAGTGATATGAGATGCATGAATTTAAACTACTTCCATTGAAGAAAACATGTTTTATATTTTTGCTTAAGTGGTTGGAGTTATTATGATTTTGTTTCTGATTGGGTTTTGACTGTGCAGGGGTAGTTCGAAGGGAAAGAAATTTGGGAAAGGTCAGGAGGGCTAGGAGAGGTTCCAGGGGATCCAAAACATCATTCCACAAAGTCCACAACGTTCAGGTGCTCGGCAACCGAGTTTGCAGGCTTCTACAGGATGTCTGCAGGGGATCCTACAGGAAGCTCGGGATTTCTACAGGAAGTCTGCTAACTTCTACAGGATGTTTTATAGTTGGAGAGTTTTGGGTGATGGAGAAGTCGAGGAGCTGTATGGGTGGATAGGTAGGATGGAAAGGGAGCTTGTGATGGCTCAGGGACAGAGAGATGAGATGGAGAAAGAGTGGGTACAGTTGGTTGGTGAGTAGAAGGGTGGAAGCAACGAAAGGTTAAAAGATGGAGCTACGTGAAAAGTAGAAGGGTTGGAAGGCAAACGAGCTGAACAGAGGATGGGTAGGTGACTTGGGCGCGGTTGAGAAGAAGAAGAAGATAACAGAGTGATGCAACGCAGTGTAAAGGAAACAAATCTGCACAAAACCGAGAATTCATTCACCTATTCTAACTGTGTTATTAAACCAACGAACAACAATGTAAGCTTCAGAGAAAATCGTGCATGGTGTTGGAATGAAAAAGTATATTGCTCAAGATCAGAATGCATGGACGGTTCTATGACTAAAATGATTGTGTTGCAGCTTGCATGAACGTATAAGACTGCGTTTTTTTTGGTGGTTGGTACGGTCTACACCCCAATCTCTAAACAGAGATGGCAGTGAGTGCACTGTCAACCTTTTCTTGGAGCTCTAATGAATGCTAATCCTCCTACTCTAATCTAAGCTATTGAAAGCACTTTAACAATGAACTAATCCTACTCAATCACATTAAAGAAATTAAATCAGCAGACTGTGTTTTTCAAATGCATGTTAAACCAAAGAAATGAAGTGCTGAAAGGAAAGACAAGTAACAGTACAAGGAAAAGGAGGTCTATTGCTCTCAGGTTGGGCCCTAACCTGAGAGCTATAGCTCCTCTTAAGAACTCAGGATTGGATCCAAATCTGCCTGCCTTTATTAAATAATCATGAGTCTAACAACATGCCAAAACTGGCTTACACAAAGCAAAAACCGAGCTGTAGCTCGTGCTTAGAAATTGCAACAATAGTTCAAGGGTTCAAAAAGCTCCTATCAAAGGCTACGGCCTTAATATTTATACATGATGAGGACCACGCTGGCTTCCTCAATTAGTGGAGCTTGGCTGTCCAACTGAAAGTTAAACTGCTGTTCCTGTAGAATCCGTTGGCTGCCTTTAAGCTCGGTGGGGAGAGCTGTTGGAGCTCGGAGTTAGGGTGGAAATCACGAGGAAGGTCATCAAGACTGTGGAAAACCTCCCTAAAAACCCGCAATGCCACCATGGCTGTCTCCTTGTCTCCATTTGCGTGGTCTTTGCTCCCTTTAATGTCAAAAAACCTGAAATCATCATGTATTAGCCTCATAGATATAATGCTTCCCTTCTTCCTACAAATAACACGAATATACCAAGAAATGAATGCATAAGTGATAAAAGATGAAGGGTTGAGCAAGGTAAGTAGGCCAAATGAGCCCAAATTGTTACCAAAAATTGGGGCTCATCAGTTACCATGCATTATGTCACAAATTGAAACAATGACTATCACAAAGCATGCATTACCAATACCATTACAACTAACATGCTTGCACGAAAACAAATTCTGCCCA